>JAMLFT010011780.1:0-10847 GCA_026544285.1 Pachyrhizus erosus | reverse complement strand
TTTGTTAACATTTAATGCTTGAATTTCACTTAATTTTTCTCATTAACTGCAGAAGTATAAATTTGGCTCATATATGATATTTAATTTGATATAAAATCATACATTTAATTGATTGTTTTTAAAAGATTTAAATCTCTTTATAATAGTATTCCAAATGAATATCTTGAGTAGATTTCTACTAATTATTTTTTATATTTTGACTTATTTCAAATGATTTATCAAATTAAAAATTAGAATAATATTTATTATTTCTATTATCATTTCAAAATATTTTAATTAAATAAAATGAGATAATATAAATAGTTTTATATTATAATTATGATAATTCTATATTATATAAAACGAAACAAGTCTTTTTACTGAAGGTTTTCAAACCTGTGGTAAGTACCATGATGCAAATGCCACTGATACAACTCATACAGGTCCCTTGGAAATGAAGAGATTACAATATGGGAAGTGTAAATCAACTAAGAAGGCATTTGAAAGACTATATTTAGAGTTATGTAAGTAGTTTATGACCTTTCTATAAATTATCTTCAACATATTTCAATAAATTTCATAGTTAAGCTTGTGAATTAGCTCTCAAATGAAAAGAACTTGTTGAACTAGTGCTTAGTTCTATTGTTTATCTGAACACATTCTAAGAATTCATCTGAATTGGTTCAACTGAATAATCCCTCGGTTGAGAACCAGATAGCCGTGTTATTTAAGGAAAACATCATCTTATAACCATGGATACATTTGAAAGCACAAATTACTTTATTCTTTTCTGTTAAATTGTAGGAAACAACTGATGAACAACACTAGTTCAAGTACGTTTAGCCGAAACACCAAAACAGTATGCATGGCTATATACAAGTTACAAGATGCCATTATCCTTGTGGAGACGCCAAATTAAAAAGGTACAAAAACAATCTCATTCAAAGTACAAAATTCGGCAGTTAAGTCCTTACCTTAAAGTTTGTCTAAATAAAAACAGAACTACTCCTAGTGACAAGCAACAAGACTAGAAAGCCTTGGCATAATTAATCACCTATGCATTGGCAGAAGCAGCTTCAGGATGATAATGTAGCATCTCATTCCACATCATTTCCCTAATCATCTGTTCTCCCCAATGTTCATCTATGTCAAGACTGATGGGCACCTGAGCAGGAGGGTTGCACCTTGGATCATATAGGCCAGCCATATATGGGTGTTGGAGGGCTTCTAAGACAGTAATTCTCTTTGTTGGATCAAAGACAAGCATTTTTTGCAATAAATCTATGGCTAAAGGATCTGCCTGTGGGTATAACTGAGAGAAGTGTCTGCCTCTAGTATAGGGTAGGGATTTGATAAACCTCCTGGCTTTTGTATTATCAATAAACTCAAGGTGAGAGTCATGCTGGCTTCCAAGAACGCTTATAATTAGCTTCAGTTGGTTGAGACACTCAGTTCCTGGGAAGATTGGCTTTCTACCAAGAATCTCAGCAAAAATGCACCCTACTGACCAGACGTCGATAGAGGTTCCATAATTATCACAGCATAACAAAAGCTCTGGGGCACGATACCAGCGAGTGACAACATACTCTGTCATAAACTGACCATCAACTCCATTAGTTCGTGCAAGCCCAAAGTCACATATCTTCAAATCACAATTGGCATTGATGAGCAGGTTTCCAGGCTTCAAGTCCCGGTGAAGAATGTTTGCTGAATGAAGATATTTAAGACCTCGAAGGAGCTAAAAAAAGAATTTATGATTAGTATCAATCACAATAACAGTTAAAATGTGCAAAGATTAGAAATTCATAAAGAATTTGTTAACTGTTTTCTACTTGTAGATTATTATAGTCAATGTTGTTCAGGATTATACTACATAACTCACAAAGAAATGCAGACAAGTGGCAACTCAACTATATAGTCCTTAATAGCTTCTTTTCATAAAAAGCTTGATCATTTAATCAATGTTAAAGTCACATCAAATTCTCAATTTGTGTCAAAGATTTTTTTTGTCTAGTCCATGCATGCTGCAAGGAATCTAATTATTGAAGGATCCTAGAAAGATGAAAATAGGAAAGGGATAATTAGAAGGTGATATGAAAAGGATTAACTACATTTATTAAATTTATAATAAAAAAAAATCTGTTTTACATTTTTCCTTCTTGTATTCTTATTATAGCAGGAAATATTGTCCACTGTTTTGCATTAATCTTATTTTCTTCCTAGTCGTGCTAGTTCTACTATGCAGAATGATAAATTCGACGTAAGCTCATAATCTAAGTGAATTACGTCTTTACTGTCTCAAAAAGTGAATGCTTAATCATCTTGTCTAAACTGGACTTGAACATAGTTAACATCTATAATATTTTCATTTTAGTTTATAAACAAATGTAGGACTTCTAGCGTGTTTGCATATGCGTTTTTGAAGGCAGAAAAGAATAAGAACAGAAAGTAATAATCATGGTCACCAACAAAAACAACCACAGACATTTACTAAAGAAAAGGACAAACCTAAAACATCAAGTATCTAATCCTCTAGCTAAACAAAATTAGTAGTAGGTTCTCTGCGTAAATTGACATGCCATTATGCCAATATATAGCCTGGGGAAGAGAATTACAGATACCCCTTCCCTAGACTTCACTAATTTATAGAAGGTTTAATACGTTACTTCAACTGAAAAATCGTGGAACTGAAACACTGAATTCTTTGACTCGGGCAACACACATTCAAACTAGAGAATGTAAAGCCACAAATCAAATTGTCTAAACTCCTTAAAAACAGCCTGATGATATTGTATAAGAATCCATGAAAGAGGATATTCAATAGTTAATTCACTTTAAGTTGTATGTTAATAATTGAAAATGGGGAATTCACTTCGAAGCATGGCAATGTCAATTAAACACTGCAAGAGTGCATTACAATTATACTTCAAACCCCTGCCAAATCTCCTTCAAATGGATATTTTATGCATTTCTGCAAATCCAAAAAAATTCACAACCACAAAGGTTTAGAAACTAGAAAGAAAAGCTAAAGGAATGGAAAATACCATAAAAAACTGGTTAGTACCTGAAACAAGAAATATTTGCAATGATCATTGGAAAGTGGTTGAGCGGACTTAATAATTTGATGAAGATCTGTATCCATGAGTTCGTAGACCAGGTAGACATCCTTAAAACTTGTTCTATGGGTTGGCATCATAACATCTTTCAAAGCAATGACATTCTCATGCCGAATATGTCTAAGCAGCTTTAGCTCCCTTAAAGTTCTCAATGCATCAATAGAATTCTCAAATATGTTACCAATCTTCTTAATTGCAACTTTCTCATTGGTCTCCCTATTGATGGAAGAGCACACCACGCCATATGCTCCTCGGCCAATAGGCTTGATTGGAACGTACTTGGTATCAATCTCAAACAATGTTTGCCATATTGTATAATAATGCTTCCCCTTGGGCTTAATTCTGTTGGGGGGTTCAACTAAAGTTGCCATTTCCCTGCAAAATAACAGCAGCTCTCAATAAGTAAACACACACAGGAAACTAGTATAAACTCACAACAGTAAATTTATATTATAGGCATGAATCATGCATTATTAACTGTGACAAGCAATCAACAGTCTGTTAAAGCTGGCATCAAACAAATATCAGAAATAAAGTGCATATATATGTCCATTGGTATTGTTGCAGGATAAAGGGTGAATCATTGGATACTTTTTTATGCCATGTTAGAGAAGGTTCGAATCAATTCTTACTTGTTATTTCTACATCTGGGTTTTGATCTTTTGATGTCACCTTGTCTCTTTTTAGAACCTATTCTCTCCAAGCCCATCTTTTTGGATATCTTTTTTCTTAAAAAAATAACAGATTCAATTTTATCTTTCCTCTTCACCTGATCTCAGTCTTGAACCCACCCCAACAACAAAGAAACCAAATCAATTGATTCCAAAAGAGTGAGAAAAGCGTTCATACCACAAAATTCAGCTTTCATCCAAGCATCTCCACTTTCCTTGCAGCTCTGACTCCGAGGCACCAAAAGCGAATCCAAAGATCAAGAATCCCTCAATTGATGCAGCTTCAAGTAAACGTTCTGTACAAAAATCAATTTTGCACAGCTCAAGCAATAATATATAGAATAGAGTGGGTAATGGATTGGATTCAAGAAGTGGGTTTCATATCATTTCAAATCTTATCATATTAACAATAATAAATGCCTCAATTTAATCAAGATCAGGCTAGAGAAGAAAAGGAGCCCATAGCCATAGTCATCATGTTAATAAATATATCATAACGTTCCATATATCATAATAATAATAACAATAATAATACTTACCTAAGCATAAAGGCATAGAATAAAATAAAATAAAATAAAATATAAAAGGAGGGTTTAGTTTAGGATATGGATGGGAAAGAAGAAAGTGAAATAGCACATTAACATTTTAATATAGCCCATGACTCTCATGAATCACGACGACGACCCCAACCCACACGGCATTGGTTTTTGGTTTTATTATTATTATTATTTATTGATTATTGATTATTGATTATTGATTATTGATTGTGTTTGCTTTGCTTTACCCGTAAGAGAGAATGTAAAATACGACAATGTAAGTATGAGTGTGTTTGGCCTTTGGAACTAAAAAACTAAAATAAAAACGTGTCTTTCCTTTCTTTTCTTTTCTTTTCCACGTTAACTTTCACAAATTTGGTTCGGCCGTTTGGTCATAATTTTGATTCAGGCGCGTCCAAACAAATGGGCAAGTTTCCTTTGAGCTAACTAATCTCTAGAAGATCTAACAAAATTATTTGGTAGAGTCTGAGGTGAGGTACCAACCCTATGGCTCCAACAAGTACAACCAGAAGCAGAAGCCATTCATTTCAATGTTCACTTGGCCAGGGAAACCCAGCCACTGCTACGTAGTGCTATTTCCATCCATACATCACTCCTCATTTTCCTAATCTTTTCTTCTATACGTGATGCTTACTTTATTTTTTTAAGATTTATTTTCATTCTTTAATTTTTAAATTTCAATTAATATTGTGCTTCTAAAACAATTAACTTTTTTTTTATAACTATTACTTATTTTAGACATAAAAAATTGTCTCTTTAAATTTATTTTAATGAAAATTATTAGGTCAATTAATATTTTCACAAAAGAATATAAGATATAATAAAATTCACGTGAAAAGTAAACTGGGTATTAGATTAGGACTTTAAAGAATTTTAATTTTTTTTTAAAATAATAAAATTTTGTGATATTTAAATAATATTTTTAAATAATATAAATAAATCTTGTAGTTTTCAATCAAGACTATTAAGATTTTTTAAGAAAAATAATAAAATTCAATAGCATTTAATTAACAACTTTTTTAAGTTATAAAAAGTTTTATAATATTTAAAATGAATTATTTTTTAGGATGAGTTTTAATAAATTTTATATAACTTTTTAGTAAGGTATATAAGTATCATACTCATTAAACAATCTTTTTCAAACTCTTTGGACTTTTCTACACTCTTATTTTTTCTTTCTTTTTTAATTATCAAATTTTTCTTTTTCCCATCACACATATTCTCTACCCTCTTCTCTATTTGTTGAAGGCACTATATACTTTCATAACTTGCTTCGTAGAAAATGTCATTTTGTTAAATTAATAGATAAATCATTAAATTTTTAGTTTAACTAATAAATAAATTTTCATCTTTAGTATTACAAAGACAATAATGTTAGATCTATTATTCAAACTTAAGAGTAAAAACTAGAAAATATCAATGCATAAAAAACTAAGTATAGGAAGACATGAAACTACAATTAATTAGTTATTAAAAGATTAAAAAAATTATATTGATTTTACTTTTCTTTATTTATCTTTTAAAAATTATATTAATTTTACTTTTCTTTATTTAAATCTTATCATATTTTTATAATTTTTATTAACTTTTGTAATTTTAAATGTTTATTAAAAATCTATGAATTTCTTTCAAATCTTATAAATTTATAAATCCTTTTAAATCTTTTAAATTCTTATGGCATAAATTCATTAAAAATATATATTATAAAATCTTAATCATAAATTTTTAAAAAAAAAATTGATACGTCATAACATTCTTACATAATCTTTTAAATTTTACAAGATTTTTTTATGATAAAAATAGTTTTTCAAAATACCAATTCAAATTTTGTCTAAAAATTAAAAATGATGATAATATTAACTTAAATCTAAAAGTTAAAAAATCAAAACAAATATTTTAAAACATAAAAGATCAAAACAAATTTTCATAATAAGATAAAGGACCAAATATATTTTAGCCAATTAAAATTTATTAAATTACATGCCTAATAATTTTTTTAAAAAAAGTATGCATCAACTAGCATCATATTGAATCTTAATAAAATTAGACTTAAATCTTTTAAATAAAATCTTGATTTGAGCCTTTCAACAAAAATAATAATAATTTGAAGAAAGAATTCATTAAAAATGTAAATACTCTATACTTATTAGAAAAAAAAAAAAGACACTTCATGCCCTTCTTTATAATTTTTAAAAATTTAAAAAATAAAATAAGAAATAATGAACATTATAATATTAATGGATGATTTGTGAAGGTAATTAAAAAAATGGTGTAGGGATATAGTTGTAAGGATAAAAATGAGTACTAAAATATGTACACCAAAATTCTATATTCCTTTTATATATAATTATAGATAACATGTTAAAAACATAACCTTGTACTAGAGTTTTCTAAACAAAGATGTTAAATTAGACAGTATGAATGTTGAAATTTCGAGTTTTTATTTTTTTTAGTGGAAATATAATTATTCTTTACATTAGGTGTGTAATTTTTATTCTTTTAAATATCTTTTAATTTTAATTTGATTTAAATTGTAAATCATGATGTATTATAACCAATTAAAATATTTTTTATGAGACAAAATAAAATTTAAAATGAACATAATATAATATGAATCAATCCCAATTTAAAATTGATTTCAAAATTTTAAATTTTCTCATAATAAACAGTATGTGTATTTTTTTGATAATTTGTTTTCTTAATTTTAAAAGTCTTATTTCTTTAATTTACATTTTTAATATAACAAATTATTCATTCTTAATAATAAAAAAAACATATACAATTCTCTTGAACTATTTTAATTTATATATTTTATATGATTTAAAAGTATTTATGCAATGGATGAAAAATTAGGAATGATTACAAATAATAAATCTCTTGGGTATCTAAAAAAATTATTCAAGATGGATGGATTAAGTATTTTCTTATTAAGTATGGGCATGAATATGAGTAATTATTTGTAAAATATAATAAATGATATATGTGTATATAAATACCTTGGTCTCTATCTCACCTTGCATTTGCACACACACATATATACATATCTATGCACATACACAACTATTTATAGTTATAATATATTATATTTAAAATAGTATTTAGTTAAATTTAGTAATTTATTACTTTTGTTCGTATTATAAATCTTTTTATATCTCACAACTCTTGAATGTTACAAAAACCTATACTCTTATTCTATTTTTGTAACTCCTTTAGTCCTTGCTCCCCACACAACTAAAAACATCCAACAATATTCTTCAAGCTACTATATTAGATTATTGCTCCCAAGTGCATTACTATTGCATCTTATTTTATATTACTTTTTTATTAAACTAATTTGTAATCTTATAAAGGTTGAGTTATGATGATGAAAGAATATGCAATGAGTGGTGTAACATTTATGAATTTACATGAAAAATGGATTATCACAACCTTATTTCGGCAAATGTATTAGTAGACAAGTAATAAAATAATGAGTACATATATTGTCCCAAAAAGACTATAACAAGCATCGTGTATTTATATCCAACATTAGTCAACTAAAACAAAGTTAGGTTATCATAATTAGTAGTTAATTAGAATTTAGCTTAGACATAGGTTGAATTTCAAATTTCATTAATCGACACAAAAAAACTCAAGACAAAAGACATTTACACAAATTACTAATAATGTATGTTTTGCTACTCTTACCTTTTAAGCTTACTTTTTCGAGCCTTAATCTCACATAATTATTCAACGCTTGAATTCTCCTTAGAACCTTGTGCTAATTCTTTAGTAACATATCCCAGTTGTAAAACCAAATACTAGGGGTGATCAACAAACAATTCAAGTCCACAAAGCTTATGCTACAATAAATCCTAAGTGGAGAAAGGAACACTAGGACAAGAAAATGCTTAAAGATATTATGGTGGTTAGTAATGACATGACATGGTCTTGTGGTGGTTAGTAGTGGTATGGAATGTCAATCAAGTTCAATTTTTGGCAATGTTAAAAATGTCAAATTAAATATGTTCGACAATAATTGTTTTATTTTTTTTCATCACTTCAACCTATAAACCTGCTTAAACCCACCTAGAAGTCATTTTCTCTCTTTAATTTATTCAGGTCTAGTTTGGATGTTAGGTTTTTGCTCACCCTTAGCAATACCCTAACTCACTAAGCACATTTGTTAAGTACATTCTCAACAAATGCACATAACATAAATACCTTAATTCTTAGATCCTATGCACATTATATGTCTCATTTTCAAGTCTCTAACTCAAAAACTCTGTCCCAAATTAACCATAATTAGCTACAATTGTTTGGTTTCCACCTTACCAAAGGAATCAAGCACTCAAAAAATATGAAACTGATACAAAAACATGTAACTAAGATTCAATTTACCAAAATAAAAGTTACAAAAAATATGGCAATTGTTACAAATACAAAAAGAAAAAAAGAAACACTTAACATGAGATAAAGACATAAAAGTAAATGTAGATGTTTTTCATGTAAGCTCCAACATGAATCTCCATTGAAGAATCTTCAAACTTTAACTCAACATTTCATGAAGCTTAAGCAAGACTCAAACTTCATGGTAGAAGCTTTACACAACATGCAAAAGCTTTGAGGGATTGAGAGAATTTGCTTTAAATTTGAAAATCCAAGAAAAATATCCTAAAAGTGGTAAAAAAAACAAGGGCCTATTTATAAGTTTCAATTATTACTTCATGATATCAAGTCATCACAAGATAATGTAGTTGGATGTCCATCACTTAGTATTGGAGTCATTATTATGTGTCTTAATAATTAAAAATATTTACAACAATTATGACAATTACAAACAATGTTATATTAGTTATTAATCATCATAGGATGTCACTATCAATATTAGATACTTCTCGTGAGATGTTACTTTTACAATTGGATAATGAAGAAAAAAAATTCATATTTCTTATAATTATTTATAAAAATCAATAAATATTTATAATAAACGTATTTTTTATTTAAAAATTCTAATTTTTATAAATTATCTAATTTATATGTTTTTTTAAATTACTTTTTGTTTTTAATATTTGATTTCTTAAATTGATTAAACAAATCTTTATGAAATAGAGATTTATTAATTACTTTCTACATCCTTTTACATCTAATCAATCACAACAAATCAACAAATTTGTAGTGTTTAGCTTAAACACTTTAATTTGGCTATTTCACCTCAATCTATCGTAATTACAATATCTCATTGATTTCATTTGTAAAAGTTTTGAGCTGATGGCCCAAGATCTTTTTGATTTTGTTGTGATAGCTTGGTTTTGAAGTTTTAACTGATATATCGGTACTTGTTTTTATCCACAACTATTTTATGGTAGCTTGGTGCTTTCTATCGTTGAAGTTTTAACTAATATCTTGGTGTTTAATAGCTATAATTTGATCAAATCATGTAAACAAAGGCTGCTATATCAGAATCTATATAGGAGGCCAGTGAATTTCTAATATGAAGCACCTTGTCTAGATAAGATTAATGCATTATTAAAGCATATTCATACTAGCAGGTGCTTCTTATTATGATATTACATACTATTAATTATTAAACATATAAATTAGTGGATACTTTCACATCATAACATAAAAAATATTTAATTTATAATGCATTACTATTACCAATTTAACGTAATCAAGACAATTTTCATTATCTCATTCTATATAAGAAGGCCTTAAAGATTCTTTAAAATTGTGAATCTCTATTTTTGGTTCTTTATTTTAAATACCTAATTAATTTCTATTGGGATGAAAATTACACAAATTATTTTGATGAATTAGTTAATTCGTCCACATATATAAACTAATTCAATTATATGTTTTACACATTTCCTGTCTAAGACATTCCTTATTCGTAATATAAGCACTCACTTATATGCTCACATTTCATTTGTTTACATGCAATTAGTCCGATATTCGTGTATTTAAAAGAGTTGCGTTCGTACTTATCCATATTTTAAAACGATTTGTATATATAACTATTTGCTTAAGATAAACAATAGAGCGAAAGAGAACTAAACACCATAACAATAAAAAAGAAATCTACTTATTATATTCACAATTTTTTCCAGGAAATAACAAAATACTGTAATTATTTTGAAAAAACAAGCTAAAGACATACGTTGATATATATATATATATATAAATGCAATCAAAACATGAGAAATATAATAAATATTAAAAATGAAAATAATTTTCGAAGAACAACGATTAAAATAACAATATTTTTTAGGGGAGTAGCTAGTGCATATAGTATGTTTTATCCACGCTTCCGTTTTGCTAACATTTTTTTTTTATAATTTTATTGATCATGGTAAATGAGTGTCCTACTACTGTGATGCCGAGTATTTGTATTTTTATCTTTAAAATGTCAAAAAATTATAATACAAAATTAAATTATTTTTTTTATGTAAAATATTTTTAATCACAGTAAAATTATACATATATGTAAATATATGTCTCAGAAGAATTGCTTTAGAAAGAAAATATTTATGAAAAAAAAATAC
>JAMLFT010011779.1:0-10848 GCA_026544285.1 Pachyrhizus erosus | reverse complement strand
AATTTTTAGGATTATTTGATTTGATAAAATATTTTTATTTCTTTTATTTTCATTTTCAATTACATTTTTTTACCTTTTATTTTAATTTTTTGTTTAAATATCTATTTAGGCAATAGTGAAAAAATATTACTTTTATCATTTCTTAAACAAACTTTAAAAAGAAAAAGATAAACTAAAAATAATGTAATATTTGATAAGAATTATGTTATTCGTACGACAATTTATACAATATATTATGTTTTTGTCTTTTTTCATCGTATATTTTATTACATTTTATGTTTCTCTTTTTCTTTCAATTATTAAATTTATTGTACTTTTTGTTGTAAAAATAATATTTTTTATAATTAAAAATAATACATTATTTTCTCAAACCAGTATCATTCTAGTTCCAAAACGAAGCCTCAAGTGAAGCTTACGCTCTTAAATATTTAAGCTGAAAACTTTATTTTCAAGCTTTTACTATTTACACCTCCTTTTTATATAAATTTATTTAAATGCCATTATTTTTTTTCCATTTTCAAATATTCTATTCCCTCAACCTCTCATGCACTTTCCCCCATCGTTTCACCTATTCTACACTATCTTTAGCTAAAACAGACAGAACGTGAACAGATTATTTGTTCCAGGTTAGCTAACCTAAAGGCTAACTTGAGAGACTTAAACATATCTCTAACTGCAAAGAACTTGATTTGGATTGTGTTAAATTTTTAATTGATTTTTTGTTTTTTCATTTTTTTTTCTTTTCTGTCTTTCTCAATTTACTTCTTCTTTTACATTTTTCTTATGATGTGCCATCACAAAAGCCATAATACATTCCTCTTGCCAAAAATTACTATCTAAATCACACCACTAAACAAGAGAAATTTGGGTTTAGGAAAAAGATGATTCACAATGGGCTTACTAATTTTGTGTGGGTTGGAGTTGCTCATCCATTGAGTATTGTGAAAGATAGGTGGGCAATTAGGGACAAATTGGGATAGTGGAAGTAAAAGAGAAAAAAAATTATTTTCCTACAAGAATTGTGTCTCTAAATCACCCTAGCCTCCGTTTTCATATAGTACATTTACTCATATAACTTGTACATACTTATTATAGCATCATTTATTTTTTTTTATTCTCTCCCTTTATTTATTATGCTTATTTCTAAATGTTAGTTATATCAACTCTACATATAATGATATCTATACAATTTTAGATTTGTTTTATTTGAAAATTTGTGAGAGATATTTTTTAATAAATTTTTTGTTTGCTCAAAGATATTCAATGATATTCAATGTGGTGGATAGAAAAAATGAAGGAGAGTAAAATGAAAGCAATGAAGGTATGCAGGAGAATGAGGAAAAAAGATATATGAAAAATGAAAAAATGAAGCGTAATTAAGTAAAAAAAAAAGTGTACATAACAATTTGAATAGTATAAATAGCAAAATCATTATTTTTATTTTGAATTAATAAAACTTTTTAGTCAAATAAAAAAGTAAATATAGAGTGTAAATAGAAAAATTCTTATTTTTTACGTCAAAGCCCAAAGCTTGTAATATATTGGTAACGAGGGTATTTTGGTATTTTAGGGGATTATTTGATTCGGCTCGAATTCTATTTTGATTTAATTTCGACATTTTCTAAGTTTTTGATAAATATCTAGATTGATCACATAGTATTCAATATCTTGGATAGAAAGAATGAAGGGGAGTGGAATGAAAGCAATGCATGTGTGCAAGAGAATGAGAGAAGAAAATATTTGAAAAAGGAAAAATAAAGAGAAATTAAGTAAAAAGAAAGTGCAAATAGGAATTGGCATAGTGTAAATAGTGAACCCTAATATTTATTTTGAATTTATAAAATGATTTAGTAAAATAAAAAGTAACAATAGAAGGGTAAAATGAAACACTCTTATTTTGACATTGAAGCACAAAACCCATAATATATTTGCGGCGAAGGTCTTTTGGTATTTTTAGGGGATTATTTGATTTGACTTGAATTTCGTTTTGATTTAGTTTGAGTGTTTTTTAAGCTTTCAATAAACCTTTAGATTGATCACATATTATTCAATGCCATAGATAGAAAAAATAAAGAGGAGTGGAATGAAAGCAATGAAAGTGTGCAAGAGAATGAGGGAAGAAGATATCTGAAAATGAAAAAAAAAAGAATAATTAAGTAAAAATAAATTATAAATAGAAATTGGAGTGTTAAATACCCTTTTTTTTTTAATTTATAGGATGTTTTAGTAAATTAAAAAAGTAAAAATAGTAGTATAAATAGAAAAACTCTTATTTTGACATTGAATCCCAAAGCCCATCATGTATTGTGGCGAAGGTATTTTAGTATTTTTAGGAGATTATTTGATTTGGCTCAAATTTTGTTTTGATTTAGTTTGAGTGTTTTTCAAACTTTCGATAAATATTTAGATTGATCACATAGTATTCAATGCCATGGATTGAAAGGGAATGGAATGAGAGTAATGAAGGTGTGAAAAAGAATGAGGGAAGAATATATTTGAAACTGAAAAAGAGCAAAGAATAATTAAGTAAAAAGAAAGTGTAAATAACAATTGGCGTAGTGTAAATAGCAAAACACTTCTTTTTATTTTGAATTTATAGGACCTTTTAGTAAAATAAGAAAGTAAAAAAATGAGTATAAATAGTAAAATTCTTGTTTTGACATTGAAGCCCAAAGCCCATAATATATTGGTGATAGAATTATTTTGGTATTTTTAGGGAAGTATTTGATTTGGCTCGAATTTTGTTTTGATTAAGTTTCAGTGTTTTTCAAACTTTTGACAAATCTTTGGATTGATCATATTGTATTCAATGCCTTGGATATAAATAATGAAGGGGAGTGGAATGAAAGTAGAGAAGGTGTGCAAGAGAATGAGAGAAGAAAATATATGAACAAGGAAAAAACAAAGAGTAATTAAGTAAAGAGATATTGTAAATAGCCATTGGCATAGTTTAAATAGTGAAAACCTTATTTTTACTTTGAATTTATAGGATGTTTTAGTAGAAAAGTAAAAATAGGTGTTTAAATAATAAAACTCTTATATTAACATTTAAGCCCAAAGTCAATAATACATTCTCGGTGAAGGTATTTTGGTATTTTTAGGAGATTATTTAATTTGATTCAAATTTCGTTTTGATTTACTTTGAGTGTTTTTTAAACTTTCGATAAATCTTTCAATTGACCATGTAACATCCTAAATTTTGTTAAAATAGAAATGTCATTAATTAGAGTTAATTAATATCTTTCGTTAATATTTAGCTATGAAATAATTTTTTTTGCCTAATTTGAAATAAATGAAATTTAAAAAAAAAATTAAACTTCAAATAAAGTCTCATAAAAAAATTTTAGAGAAGTAAAAAAAAAAGAATTCATAAGTTAATTGAGATTAAGTGTTAATGATGACTTTGGTATACTCATTAATGATAAAATGATAATTAACATTTTACTAGAAAAATTAATTCAATTAATTTTGACTAAGTTTAAGTGAATTTTCATAATTAAATGCTCATGTAAAGTGTTTAGAAACCTTAAAGATTAATTTATTAAACTAACTTAAAGCTTAATCCTAATTAGGAACTAATTAGAGAGGGTCAAACCTAGGTTTGGGGAGTCAAAGACCTAATGGGGACCCCTATACAAGGACCTATGTAAGGGCCCCCCATCAGCCCTTACTACTTGCGTCACTAGCTTCATAACTCTTGTAGCAGTTTTTTTGTTACATTGCTTGCCCTCTTCCACTCACACCTAAACCCTTTCCCTTCTCCCTAGATCTTGCCCATCCATACTAGCCTCTCTTCACACCATTATACTCCAAAGCCTTGACATAAATTGTTGTTGAGGGTGCTAGTCCAGCTGTTGGAAATTGTCAAACAAGGGCGTCATCTTCCTCCTTTCTACTATAGTAAATTTTGTCAAGTTTCACCTAGGTAAGGAGGAGTTTCTCTAACCATTGTAGTCATTTTTCTTGCTTGAATATTGAAGGGAAAAGAGCCCTTTTGCTAACCTTGTGAATGGTATTTTCTATTGCACATGAAAATGTTTTAAAACAATTTATTGCTTGTTGTGGTGTGTCATTTTTCTGGTTTTGTATGCAATTTTGTTTTCATTTTTACTGCTTATATTTTTCATGGATGAATGTATATTATGTTGTGGTAGTTTGTGGGTTGTTATATTTTGTGTGGGAAAGCTTGGAATGAGACTTTAAAAGTGTGGTATGCTAATTGGATTCCTTTGTTTTTACCAATGAAAAACAAAGGCATATATGTTACTTAAAGTGTGTTTCTATGTATGGTAATGGCTAGACGAATTTTTGTGGGTAATCATGGTGTGATTAGTTGTATTTTGAAGCATTAAAATACTTAAAAATAATGGGTAATTTGTTGGAATGAACTAGACACAATTTTAAATACCTAACTTTGTTTAGACATTTTTTGAGCATTTGGAAAAATAGTAACTTAGAAAATTTATTAGGGTTGGGACAGTGTCTTAAATGATCCAAATTTAATTGGAATGAGACCTAATATGTATGATTAACAGTTGGGTAAATTTTGATGAGGTTTGTAACAAGAATCATGAAATTATACACATGTTTTGAAATGAAACTTGAACAAAAACGTGAAATTGTTTTCCAGCAACAATCGCTTTTAGTTAAATTTATTGTAACTAAGTTTTAGTGCTAAAATGAATTTTCAAATGTTAAAGGATAATAAGAAGATAAGTGAGTACAAGTAGGACTAAAAGAAAAGAACATGTATGTTTCAAAAACTCAATAAACCCTCTGTTTTTGAATTGGTTATAAGCTGGAACGAAAAATTTTAAACTGTATTAATTGAGAACTTACTTTAATAATAAATCTTATCAATTTGATAGAAAATTAAGTTATTTGAATAATGGAAAAAGTTTCATTCAATTTGGATCTAAAGAGAGAGAAAACTTGAACATTTTTAAGAAAATAATATCGTCTTTATGAGTTGATACAAGAAATTTTAAACTGCATTAATTGAGAACTTATTTTGACAAGAAATCTAGTCATTTTGATAGCAAATTAATTTATTTGAACAATGAAAAAAGTGTCATTCAATTTGGATCTAAATTGAGATAGAACAAATGTTTTAAAGAAAACAATACCGTTTTTATTAGCTAATAAGAAATTTTACACTTTATTGATTAAAGACGTATTTTGGCAAGTAATGTAGCTATTTTTTTGAGAAAATTAAGTTACTTCTACAAAGAAAAAAGTTTCACTCAATTTAGATTTAAATTGAAAGAGAACGAATGTTTTTAAAAAAGTAGCACGACATGTGAAAAATGAGCAACTACAACTTTTTTTCAAACATTTAGAAATGTCCTGAAATGTTACTGTAAAATTAAAATGATGGTCAAATTTAGTTTCAATAGGTATGGGGGACCTTATAAAATTTTAGTGCGCTTCAACTCCGATTGAATTAGTTATAAATATTTTTTCGACATGCTTACATATCTAAGTGAGAATTAATGTAAATTCTAGAAAATAAACCTATAAATAATCATACATAATGGGGAAGGAAGGAGTAAGTAATAATGACTAAATTATATTAGATAGGACGAATTAGAAGAGTTAGTAGCATTAATTCCAAATTATTAAATTTCACAATGTAATTAAAAAATGACAGCAAAAGAACTTGAAAAATTTATTATCCTTGCAATTAAAAGAGTTAGACCTTGTGATAATTGAAGAGTCGCGAGGAGTAAACCTTAAATTAAATATCTTGAGAATTCCTTGGAGTCTCTTTGTACACAACTTGAATTAGATAATTTGTAGGAAACATAAGAGTTAATTAAGGTGAAGAACTTTTGTTAAGTTGTTAGATAATCTTGTATGCTTAATTAATTGTTACGGAGTGTAGATCATCATTGTGAACGGGATCATTTCAGATGTAGTGATAGGTAACTTGTTGTGGTAATTGTGAATCTTGAAAGACGTGATCTTGATAGTCGTCTTTGGAAATAGAGGCGAGTAATGTATTGTGATTTTGTAAGTAGGCCAAGGGGCTTGTGGCTTTAGAACTTGAAATTTGATGCTTAAATCATAAGAAATTCTTGGAGGTCTAAGAGCTTGAAATTGTGATATTGAGAAGAAGATGCGATGACCTTGTTGGTGTGATAGCCGATGAAGGAAAAATACTAAGCCTGTGAAAGTCATCTTGTTGGTACCAAGAATTGATCTAAGACTCGGTCAAGATGGTGATGAAGATAGTTGTCAATTGTTATGCTAGAAATCGTGTGACACGAAATTAAGATTGGAGACTATGTGAGTTGACTATAGTATAGTACCTAACAAATGTTCGTAGACTTTCAAAGTCATAGAGAGTAGTATGAAGTGTCAAGTTGTGGCAACTCTAAGGATGGAGGGACTCACGTCACTGGTTTGATATCCTCGACAAATACAAAACATTACTATGGTTGGTTGAGAGTATCCTAGTTCAAGTATCAGACAAGGTGTGTCCTCTCAATTATCACTCGAAAGCAAATAATGATTATGAGTAAACATAATGTAAATCTTATGTGACTTGGAGAGTCAAAAGACATTGAGGGCCCAAATTACAAACTATAGTGAAGTAAATAGCACATTATGATAAGGATTGAGAATGAACGAGTGCATATTGTACATGTGTTTGTATGACTTCAGAGTGGACGAAGGATTCACTCCTTATATCCTTTTTTTTCATATCCAGATGGTGACATTCTACCATCTGATCTTTCATCTAGTGATTTAGCCTATACAAGGGCAATGGGTCCATGACCCGTTGTTTGAGATGGACACGTTTACTATATCAGTGTGTTTTACATTTATGCCACTAGAGGATACCCCACAGAAGAGGCCAGTACATGTTGATCTCCTAGTCATCCTGGCACAAGTTCTTGCTCCTGCCTATACTCGTGCATCAGCTCCTTTTCTCATGTAATCAGGATCAATGTCATCTCGAACTCATCATTTCCCTCTTTCAACCCTTGCACCATGTGTGGATTCCTTTTGTCGAGATATCGTATCGATTAGAGTGTGGCTTAAATGGCTTCTACTTTTATAGAGGAGTCGAGTCCCATGGAGGCCATTGACGAAGAGCATATGGAGGAGTCTTTTGAGGAGGAGAATCCCTTTGAGAGGTATGTGTAGATAGAGATAGTAATATACAGTTCACAAGATGTAGAATTAGGATATACTTTTACTACTTTGATTAGGATACTACTCACAAGTAGACTAGTTTTTTTTTTTTTTGTATAAGAGCATTGTAAATCTCCTTTTGAAAAACCTTATTCTTTTTTCAAATTCCCTAGTTTATATATTGGCACTCTATTGATTTGGCTACTAGTATGGAGACAGTTATATTATGATTGCATTGATGAATTATTTCTGCTCATGATTGAGTTGTAAGTTTATTTATATTGTTAATGATTTACTATGCTTAAGTATTTTCAACTTTAAATGCAAACGATAGATGCATATATATATGAAATTCAATTTTTCACATAACCCTTACGAAAAGGAAAGGAAAACTTTTATGTACACATTGATGTTTTTTAGACACAAAGATAAAATGTACAAACATGTATCCATATGCATACCTAGATGCTTGAAAAAAAAATTGAAATCATTTTTCCACATTGTCTAGTTTAGTATAAATGCTTAAATATCTTAGTATTCATTAAAGGTTTTTAATTAGATCTAATCCAACAATTTAATTAATTAAATTGAAATGGAGTTGATTTTGAGACATCACATATCAAATAACATTCAATGTCTTGGATATAAAGAATGAAAGGGAGTGGAATAAAAGCATTGAAGATGTGCAAGAGAATGATAGAATAAGATCACTGAAAAAGGAAAAAACAAAGAAAAACAAAATAAAAAGAAAGCGTAAATAGAAATTTGTGTAGTTAAATAGCAAAACCCTTATTTTTGTTTTGAATTTATAGGACATTTTAGTAAAATAAAAAAAGTAAAAATAGGTATGTAAATAAAAAAACTCTTATTTTGACATTGAAGCCTAAACCCCATAATATATTGATGACGAGGGTATTTTGGTATTTTTAAGGGATTTTTTTGAGTTGGCTCGAATTTTGTTTTGATTTAGTTTTAGTGTTTTCAAGCTTTTGATAAATCTTTAGATTGATCACACAATATTCAATGTTTAAGATAGAAAGAATGAAGGGGACTAGAATGAAAACAATGAAGGTGTGCAAGAGAATGATGGAAAAAGATATCTGAAAAGGAAAAAAATATAGAGTAATTAAGTAAAAAGAAAGTGTAAATAAAAATTGGAATAGTGTAAAGAAAAAAAAAACCCTTATTTTTATTTTGAATTTATAGGACATTTCAGTATTATAAAATTGTAAAAATATGAGTGTAAATAGAAAAATTCTTATTTTGACATTAAAGCCCAAACCCCATAATATATTGGCGACGAGGGTATTTTGGTATTTTTAGAGAATTTTTTTATTTGGCTCGAATTCCGTTTTGATTTAGTTTCAATATTTTTCAATCTTTTGATAAATCTTTAGATTGATCACATAGTACTCAATGCTAGGATAGAAAAAATGAAGGAGAGTAGAATGAAAACAGTGAAGGTGTGCAAGAGAATGATGAAAAAAGATATCTGAAAAGGAAAAAAAAATAGAATAATTAAGTAAAAAGAAAGTGTAAATGAAAATTGGAGTAGTGTAAATAAAAAAAATTATTTTAATTTTGAATTTATAGAATGTTTTAGTAAAATAAAAAAATAAAAATAAGAGTGTAAATAATAAAACTTTTATTTTGACATTGAAGTCTAAAATCCATAATATATTAGTAATAAGGAAATTTTGGTATTTTTAAAAAATTATTTGATTTGGCTCGAAATTCATTTTGATTTAGTTTCAGTGTTTGTAGTGTGTTTGACAATGACTATTCAGTTGTGGAATATTAGTGGTGAGTTTGGCGTGATGAAAAGATGGACTCAGAGGAAGCATGATCATCAAGCCCACAAACATCAACTGAATAAAAAACAACCTTTAACCATTGTTGTAACTTGATGGTGAAGGCTGAACTGTGCAAGAGATTCAGGAGAGGCATGTGCAGTTATGACTCCAAATGCAACTACGCATACAGCATTTCGATGCTGAGATGTCAATCCAAACTAAGCAGATTGTACGAGTATTCATTAATAAAAGTATATTAAAGATGAATTCCGATTTGGTTCTGTTTAAACCAAACCAAAAATTAAAAAAAAAAAAAAATTGTTTTCTATTTTTTTTTTTATTCGATCAATTTTTTCAATCCATTTGATAATTTTAAATGATTTAGTTGGATTTTAAAGATTGGACGTTAGTTAACCCATACAATTATGTTTCCCTTCTTTAAAGAGTGGAGATAGGTATTTATATTTGATTGTTATTGATAAACAAAGTTGTTGGGTTTGATTTGATATTAAATTTTAAATTATTTGCCTGCATTTTGTGATTTTGTAGAACATGGAACTTTGTCCATATAAAATTTTGATTCGTGTTTTTGAGAATGCAAAACATGGAAACTTGATCGCTACTCTTCCGCAGAATACAAGAGAATGGAAACTTCTGCAGCTGCTCTCATGTAATGGCTACTCTTCTGCAGAACATAGGATAATGCAAACTTCTGCTGCTACAAATGACTCAACTAGCTATTCGAATAAGAATGAACCATCATATCCTGTGAAATTCATATTCAAGAAAAACAAACTACAAAAGATCAATGGCATCTATGCTGATTGGATTTGAGAAGTGCATTGCTGAACAAATTGGTTGGATTAGTGGATAACTACACTAAAAACTGAGGAATTGCTATTAAAGGTTAAAAATTCATGAATCAAGAATTTTACTTCACTCAGTATGACAGAGTTGGTTTTGACGAGTGAGGACTATAGGGTTTAGTGTTTTTTTTTTTTACAAAGTATATGTTTCAGTATTTCGTACAGGAATACTATATATCTTTGTAAAAACCTGACAAATTTAAGACACTATTATGCGTTAGCACTTATTACATATACATTCATGGCAATGACCCTTCTTTACCAGTAGAGGGTGATTGGTAAAAAAAATAATTTATTGAAAATTTGAAATAGACAATATTTGTTTTTCATTTTTAATTTATTTGTTTATTTTCTAAAATATAACATTTACAGGAAACATTATTTGTTTTCTAAGAAATTTTTTAAATGTGTTTTTCACAAAATTATTGTTCAAGAGAGGTTGGAATCTAACTTTTCTTTTCTAACTTAGAAAAAAATTTATTACAAACAAAATTCTTATTATTATTATTAAATCATTTAATATGGTAAATCATTGTCACAACCACAATTATTGTGTCATCTTGTCACTATGACCAATACATATTATCACTACCATGATTGATATACAACTCATGCAAGCACAATTTTTTTATTGTAATTTTATCATGACTTTCATCTTAATTTTGTAATAGAGTGATGTTTTGTGAAGATAATACTTTATTTAAATTTTTTGCACCTAATTCACCTCAACTAAACATACTCACTTTTCTTCTTTCTACTTTTTTCATCTTAATTTTGCAATAGAGTGATCTTTTTATCTTTATTTATCAAACACAATATAAAATCATAACAATAATTATTAAAATCATACTAGACTAGATCGATCGGTTCAATCGATTCAATTATTAAAAAAATTAAAAGATTTCAAAACCAGTAAGTACCAGTCAAGAATTGATCAAATTATTCCAAAATCAATCAATAACCAATACAAAAAACTAATCTAAATCAGTATTTATTAATTTTTAATTTTTAATTTTTAAAATTTTTATTTTTATTTTTAAATAATAACG
>JAMLFT010011778.1:0-10849 GCA_026544285.1 Pachyrhizus erosus | reverse complement strand
TAAAAATTTAAGTCTTATAAATAAAAATAAAGATAATAATTTATTTTCTAATTATAGTAATTTAATTAATTAAATATTACAAAATGATATATTAAAAAATATAATCAATAAGATAAAATGTAAAAAATAAAAATAAAAATATTTAATATCTTTTAAATTAATTATAACTATTTCTACTAATACTATTTTGTGAAAATATTTTAATAATTTTATAAAACGTCATATAATTTAAAATAAATTTTATTATCTAAAACGTCATATAATATAAAATGAGTATAGTGAATACAGGAATTTATTCCTTATATATTAAGCGACACAAATAGAATAAATTCCAAAGATTATGTTAGTCTGTAGAGTATTTATCATTTAGGTAGATTTATTAAATAATAAGTCTACGTCGCATGTAAGACGCTTGTCCATTTGGGGTCAAACTATTAGACAAATAGGGATAAGAGGACAAAACAAATATTTCCAAAAAAAATAAATTAAAGTTCTATTTATTTTATTGTTTGAAATTTGATTTTTACACTTTTAATTAAGAAAACGTACATTTTAATCTTTTTTATACATAATTCTTTTTTTAAAAAAATCGCCATTAAAGTTTCCGTGACTCAAGTATTAGATGGAAAAGCAATTTTCTTTATTTGTTTAAGAAATAATTTTCATTACTAATTATTGGAAAAAAAATAAAATAAAATTGAGTACAACCTTTGAACATACTCAAAGACTTGGGTTTAGATAAGGATATCTAAAAATAGTATTAATCTTTAATGAATCTCTTATTTGATACTTACACTTCACCTGAGGAAGGTAGTGAGAGATGTGCCTGGAAAAGTCAACGACATGTGCTCGCCTTCACTTCAATCAATCATATAAATAAGACGTTCATAACTCATTTAATTATTAATTACTCTACCAAAATAAACCCTAACTTAAACATTCAAATACTTTTTCAATGCATCTATCTATCTCCCATTCCACCACGTGGTGCTTCTTGATGACTATCTGTCATGTACAATTTCAAAAACACTAAAATTTTAATAGAGAGTTTAAATTATTTAATTTTAAATAATTATTATAAATAATAATATATATTTAAAATTCAATAGATTGGAGCAGGTTTTGCTTTAATAAATTGTCGCTAGCATATGGTTGGAAATTGGAAAACAAGTCAAAATATGATTAGTAACAAAAGGTTTTCATTTTAAGTCACCATTGTCTGTAGGTAACAAGGGTCTGGCTCGTTAGGTATAAACCTTTGAAATTTTAATTTTCTTTGTCGCTTATCTTATTCAGAATCTCCATAATTCATTAATTCATGTGCACGTCAAAGTGGACCAAATTATTTCCAGAACCTGATAAACAAAATAGTCAAATATTTAACCAATTAATTCTACATATTTATCATTGTATTACCATGCAACTGTGCAAGAAAAACCTTTTGAATTTGAATTAATTAAGAAGCTTCGCTGGTCGAATTTAAGAACGACTGTATTCCTATTTGTGAGGTATGGCGGAACTAGATTATTTAAGTTAGGGTGATCAAATTAAATAATTTTTTTTCTTCTGTGTTTTTTTGTTATTTTAAAATTTTAAATCTTGGATGATAAAAAAAATCTTTATTATGATAATTATTTTATATGTAAGGTCACATATAGGGTTTATTAAAAAAAAAGTAAATTAAACTTAAAAATTTTGTAAACGCTTACACACGGTTTATATATTAAATAAAGAATTCTATTTTAACGAGTCACACTATAATACATATATACGTGGAAAGAAGTTATTAGCTCAAAAGAGAGATTTCAAGCATAAAATTACTATTTGAAGTAAAAGGTTATGCATAAAACAACATCCCTCATTGATACGACAACACTTTGATGCAAACATGGTTTATCAAATCAACCCACAGGATGCAGTTATTAACACTTGTATTACTTTTTAATTTTATGTTAAATTATAATTTTCATCCCTCTTTATTTTTTTATATACGATTTTGGTCTTATAATTTTTTCATAATTTTATTTCTTACATTTTTTTAAATCTACAAATTTTATATATTTTAAAAATTTTATATATTTTTATTTCTTTTATTTAATCTAATTAAACCTTAAATCTAACGTAACTATTTAAGATATAATCAATAAATAATTTAATTATTAAAATATAATAAATAAATAAATAAATCCAGAATTGATAATTAAATCAAATCGTTAAATTTTTTTAAAAAATTTGAAAACTAAAATTATAAAATAAATATATAAATACCAAAATTAGTAATAAAAAATTAAAGAAAAATCAAAATTATAATTTAGTCTTTATTTTAAATAAAAAAAATTATATGTGGAACTCTTTTAATAATTATTAATATTGACATAAACTTCATAATTATTTATATTTAAAATAAAATATATTAATACAGTAGTTAAAAAATGAATATTTAAATATAATTTTTGTCTTTATAAAATATTTTTTTATTTTAATTATTTAAATATTTTTTAAATTTTGTTATTATCAAATAATGACATTAAATAATATTATTAAAAGAATTTAAAAACCTAATAACTTATCACATATGAACTATTAAAATCACTTTCATTTAAAAATAACAAAAATTAAAATAAAAAATTATTTAATATTAGAAACTAAACTAGAAAATATCAACATTAAATTTTTATTTTTTTTGTTAATGCACGGTCAATAAACTCAAATAAATTTAGCCGATGGGAATTTTATAGTTCCGCCAGTAACTATAGAGGATAGGAATCCCCCATAAACTACGAGCTTTTCAAGTTAGTATCGAGTCAAACTTTAAGAGCATGCTAAAGTTCTTTGCTTCAATCATTATGCATTTCTCTAAAATGTAGATATAATAAAATTATACAATAATTTATATATCACTTGTTTTTCACTGTCTCGTATTTCATCCTACATTTTTCTTACATCTCTTATCTCTCTTACTTGTATAAATTGATGTCGTACTTATTTGATTCCTCGTGACAATGTCTCACTTTGCTCTTAAGTTCAGCAGGTTAATCGCATTAAATAGTGTTACGCATATTATTCAACTCGTTATGTGCAGAAGCTTCCAATGCCTCAAGAAGGCCTCGTATGTCAGAAAGAAAGGCACTTTTCTAGAAAAGCTGATGACGTTGGATCCGGTTCTGTATCTCTTCTTGGTTGGTCCAGTTCCTCTTGAACTTTCCAAAGTACAAATTGCACAATTATCCTCAGTTCATTTAGAATTATAATTGGACCCCTCAGAATTTTGATGGGTGAATACAAGATTCAGTACCAGTGTACCACCAAAATGGATAGGAAAGTATGGAGTGTGTCTCAGAAGCTACGAAATCGTAATGTTAAATCGAAATGAAATGTTGAGATTAGATTCCATGTCCAGCGCATGTTGATAAATGGGGTTTGGCACTTACCTAGTGGATTATCCAAGTGCTGTTGTGACTGCTTAACAAATGCTTAATTTCAATAAGTAATAATAGTGATGTCAAATCAACAAAAATATCTTATATCGGGCACTCACTCACACTTTGTTCAAAGTGATGATATCTTCTATTTAACTAATACATACATCAAGTGGAACACTTAATAGTAAAAAAAAACACTAGGAATTGCAGCTGAGTATAGAAAGCACTAGTGCATAAGGCTCTGCATAATTAGTCAAAAAGCTAGGCCTCTCATATGTTCAACAGTCCAAGTCTTCCACTCACTTGAGAATAAAGAAAATAAATCAATAAATGCCACTGATTTAAGAATAATCTATTACCACTTAATGATGGGAAGCTGTAAAGAAATAAACTTACTCTAAAGTGAGCTTTTTTTCTCTTAATTGAGTAATGTTGTATCTAATTTCAATTTATTTAGTGAGTAAAGATAGCAACATGTTTTAAATTAAATGAAATGAATTATAAAACTCTTTTAATAATTGTTTTCTTTTTCTTTTTTATTTAAGTGAAGCAGCAAGTGTAAAACATCATTGACTACTAGTACCACAAAAGAATTTCGTTGACCACTTCACCGGGTCTTGATGATAAAGTAGAGAATATTTCTTAAACGTAAAAAGGCTAGAGTACCCATTACTGTGCCCGTGCATATAAACGTGTCAGGGATCGTTTGACATTCTGCACGCTGAAGAGGATATTTCATCTAATTCCTGTCACACAGTGTAACACAACAAGAATATTGAGAGAAAACAGGAACAGAATGAACGGATATCAAATACAAGCTGTCTATGAATGACGACAAATAAACGGGTCCACCAGTTGAGAAAAAAAGAAACCAAAAAGCAGCAATATCTCCCTGTCCTGAATGAAGTGTAGGCAAAGGCAATGAACAAAGCTAATAAAATGAAAATTCTCTAATATGGGATAAATAGGAAGAAGATTAACATCACCAAGCGATTCTATTTGCGGTTCGAATTACCAATGACTTGAGAAAGTGATCGACTAAAAACACTGGTGGGCAAAAATAGGAGAGAAAATTATTTTCTTTTTTGTATTAAGTGGTAGGACAGGAAATCATTCCAATACTAATAATATGTAGGGTGCAAATGATAACAGAAACTTCTTCAAATAAATTATTGCATAAACAATTTTACTCAGCCAATTCCTAAGTTCAAGTGGAAAGTATCCCAATACTAAGAATTACTGTATAGACAATTTTAATAGTGTCAGGAAAATGGAATCTGCCTAGTCTGTGTTTAGAATCCCATTGCATCACAAGAGACTCGCGTCAAGTACCAGTGTTCACAGTAAACCTGTTGATGGTTTCCAATTTTCGCATCCCTTGTCTCTTCTTTGTCAGGCTAAACCAAACACCCCAATATAAAGACAATTGAAAGAAGAAAATTAACTCCAAATGCTTATGTTTCAACACACGTTGGTAGAAAAAAATGAGCATGCAATGTCAAATCAACCAAAATATACTTCTTGCAGTTTATTTTTTAATTTCTTTAATAAAATCAAAATCAATTTCATCCGTTGAAACGTACAATTCGTAATTGAAATTATTAACTTAAATTCACCTCTCAAATGCATTGAAATTAGCTTAACTTGACGTTTCAAATGTATTTAATTTATCAGCGTAAAACCAATTTCAATTCATTAGAGTCTAAAACGAACATACACAAGACAATATGTTCACTCCCGTTAACAAGACTAACACGAATTCGGACCACGAGCCGCATAAAGCATCATGTCACGAGCCAAGTCTTGTCAAACAAAAAGATACACGATTTATAAAGAAGGAAGCCAACATTTACTTGAATTAATACCATGTAATGTAAAAGAGAAAAAAAAAAAAAAAAACGAAACACCCTATGGAGGAATTGAATTACATAGCCCTAAGAATTTTTCCCAATTCCCCTCCCATCAACCCTAAATCAGAACAAAAAGAAAAAACATAAAAAACCTCAGTTTTCTCCCCCCAGCTCTAGTAAATAAGAAAGTTAAAAACTTAAAATATCCCCCCACATCACAAATTAAGCCCAAAAAGTAAAAAGAAAGAAGAAAAAAAAAAAGTCACCTACTTCGCCTCCTATCAGCAGCATACTGAGAAAGCGGCACGACCTCCTGCAGCGGCGTAGAAAGCGGCGTCGGAAGCGGCGAGTTGCGGCAAACGGGGCAAGAGCCTTTGAGTTTCAACCATGAATCGAGGCAACAGAGGTGGAAGTAATGGCGACACTCGGGCATCATCCTTAGCATCTCCGAATCCTTGTACTCGCACAAACATATGGAGCACGTGGTGTTATTGTTCCGTGCGGCGCTGTCTCTGTTAAACTGGAATCTCGGGTAGGAGTTTATGACGCTCTGGTCGAGCCCCACCGCGACGCTGGCCTCGGCCTCCTCCTCCTCCTCGTCCTCCGCCACGAAGATGACACGCGGCAGAACGACGCCGTCGGAGGGGGCGGCGACAGCGGCGTTTTGGGTGTTGCGGTGGCGGTGGTGGCGGCAACAGAGGTAGGAGGAGAGGAGGAGTGTGGAGAGGAGGAAGAGGAAACCGAGGGCTATGGCGATGGAGTAGCCAAGGCCAAGGTGGGTGAAGTGAGGGGAAGGGGACATGAGAGTGAAGAGGAAAAGGAAAGGAGAAGAGGAGAAAGGGGATTGTTCTCCATTTGTGAGGGGAGAGAGGGAGAGGGAGGGAATTAGGGAGGGTATGATTTTTTTGAGGGGTAAAGGGTGGGTGAGGATCTCAGCTGCTGCATTTAATACTTTGTTTTTTATTTTCTTCAGAAACTCATTTCTCAGCAAGGGAGTTATCCTGCATTAAATTCTGCTAGTGCAAGTGGAAAGTGGAAGGAGTTACTCACTTTATGATACCAGTTTTGACTTTCATTTCTTAAAATTGACTAACAGTGAGTTTGGTTGTATGTTTTGGATGTCATTCTTAAAATATAATTTCTATATTTAAAAAACATCATTTCTTTATTTTTTTTAAATATTTTTAAACATGCTATAAAATTAATTTTGAGATGCTAATTTTCAATAATTAAGCATAAGAGCTTAACAAATAACAAGGATTTACATTGTTAATTAATTAAAAAACTATCATTAGTACTATTTATAAGATAATTGTCAAACTTTTATCATTACAAATTGTATGAGGATTAAAAGGATTTACTAAATAATGACAAATTATTGTCGTTAAGTGTCAAATAGATATAAATGTATAATTTATAATATTTAAGTCAATGTTCGACAGAATAGTGACAAAAATATATAAACGAAACGTATTTAGTAAAAGTGATAATAATAATATTTATAAGAGTTAATGAATTACACGTCGATTAGTAAAATATCGTCAAGTCTTGTCTTATTAGAAGATTAGTTAAGATCATAGATTAAGTTACGTGTTTTTTTGCATGTAACGTTTATGTACATATATGTGTTAGTGATGATTTAAGGTTTCAATGAATAGATACTAGATGAGTCTTGTCTTATTAGAATATTAGTTAAGATCATGGATCTAAGTTAGATTTTTTTTGCATGTAACGCTTATGTACATATATGTGTTAGTGATGGTTTAACGTTTCAAGGAATAGACACTAGATGAGTCTTTGAGTATATAAGATGAGGTGATCAAATAAGGTTTATTTATGTAAGCAATAGGTCAATATCATGCGTTGTAATCCAATAAAGTAGTTAGTCTTAAACAAGTTTTTTTGAGTATGAAAATTATGCACAATAATAATTATTTTAAGACTCAACAAATTTATCACATACAATTATTTGTAAATGGATGACAATATGAAAATCCTATTTTAAATAATATTTTATTCTAAACATAGTTATGAGATAAGTTAAAGTTAAATTGAGTCATGAGTTTTATATTAAACATATATCATAATAAGAATTGGTTTTAGACGTCAAATTAATAAATTATTAATTTTTATTAGGTGTATATAACAAATGTGGGTTAGTTACGTTTTTGGTCCTTTGTAAATTTCATGCTTAGTCTTTATTTAGTTGTTTTGGTCCTTATATTTTTTTCTTTAAAAATTGTTTTAGCCTTTATTGTCAAACAACAACATTAGTTGATAATGTAACAACTATATTGGAATCCAATAATTTTTCACATCATTAAAGAGTTTGATGAAAGAAGTCATGTGTGTTTTTTTTAAAAATTGTGTTGTTAACTCCTTATTTATTTATACTAGTTGATGATGTCAAATTAATTAATGAATAATTAAAAATATAATTTATTAAAAAACAATTATATGTAACAAGTCATTAGATTGCCAACATGATTGTCACCTCATTTTTTAACTTTGATATTTGACAACAAAGACTAAAACTATTAGGAGAAAAAAAAAGACTAAAAATACTAAAAGTTTTGTTTAGAGACTAAAAATAAAATTTATAAAATTTAAGAACTAAAAACATAATTAACCCAACAAATATTTATTAAAAAAATAAGACTTATATTTAAAAAGAAACTAGTATCCATCTATCGATGGAAATACCTTAATGTGTTAAAAAATAAAGAAAAAGTTTACAAGTGTTTAGTGGAGAAAGCTAGCTCTAAGTCATGATTTAATTTGGGAGATAGCTTGTTTTGATTTTTTACCTACAATATGGGTTAGGGCTTCTAAACTTAATTCAAACATGCTATTAGTGTGTGAGAAATGGTAGAAAGTTTGTGCTAGAGTTGGAACTATGCACTTTCTTCTGTTACTACTTTGGCTTTTGGAGGTTGGTACTTGGCAGTGGAGGGAAGCAGAGGAATCAACTACTATGGATTACAAGACATTAGCACTCTTTGTTTTAGTGTCTGTTTTATTATTTTGTCTTCTTTCCGGTTTTGTATTCTTATTTGATTTGATTTTAATTTTGGGATAATAGTGTGATAGTGGTGGTGTGTAAAGTTGCAATCGGAAGTTGCCGTAAGAAAAGGGTTTGGGTTTCGCTGCAGCTTTTGTTCGTGCGTGCCACAACTGAGAAAATGTTAGTTAGTGTTGTGTTTTTGGTGTCGTGGGGTGGGAAGAAAGCGAGTGTTGGAACAAATTGGTTCACCAATTTCTATTTACATTAATAAGAATGAAATGAAATCCAACCTCAACATCTTCAATTCCAATTAGGCTCAGAAGAATATAATAATAATTCCATTTAAACAATACAATAAGCTAGTTCATTTATATTTCTTTCATTAAATATTCATTTTCACCAAAACCTGTTAGATTTATTCATCTATCTTTGTCTTCGTTTCACAACAACCCTATTATTCCACACAAGATTTTTTTTATGAGTTTTGTTCCTGCAACCACTAGCAACATTGTTTGGCTTTTGCAAAATGAAACTATCAACTACTATTTATATATATATATATATATAAACATTAGAAACATCTTGTGTTTTTATGAATTTGCTTTCCAAATTTCTACTGTGTGCACACGACCATGGAACAAATATAAGATATGGAAAAGGTTTTAAATCTTCTAAAGCAAATCAGCGTGTAAAGTGAAAAAATAAAAATATATTTTTAGTTTATTTCAATGTAAGTATTCCATAATTTTCGTTAATTTAATTTGGAGATCTCAAATTAATCAGAATAATATATATAAATAAAAAATAATATGTCAAATTAAATTTAAATTTAAATTCTAATAATATGTGGTGAAAATAATACGTAAAGTGAGAATAACTCTCTCCTAATTAACTAACTCTTTAAGATAATTAGATAAAATGTAAATTTTAAATATTAAATATGAAAAATAAAACGTTTGGAGGATGTGATATTAAATGCCTCCTTAACTTTATTTTAAGAATAAAATGACCCTTTGCTACCACCGCAATAGCATCAACACAATTTACAGATAAATAAATAAATAAATAAATAACCTCTCCCTTTAATTCTTCTTTATGTAATTTGAAGAGTTCATACCGTAGACTTTAGTTAAAGCAGCCTGGGGTTTCTTGCCAAAAGAATATAAATTTAATTGAGCCAACCTGCTTTTAATAATACATTTTTTTAATAAATTATAGTGATACTTTTTATATTTTATATGAATTATAATTAATTTTATTTTTTATATTAATATTTTATTATGTTTTAAAATATTAAACTTATATCTTATATATTATATTAATATTTTAAATATTATATTGATAGTTTTTTATATATTATATTAACATTTCATATAAAAGAGATTAATATAAATCTTAAAATAAAAGAATTATTATTATGTGTAATTAAAAATATTAAAATATGTTATTATATTTTACTTTTCTTTATTAGGGAACATTTCGACAAAAATTATCAATAAATATTTTTAATAAAAATTATTCATTAACAAAATTAATAAATATTTTATGCCAATATTATAATCTTGTTTTAATTCATTCATAAGCAAGTCTATCATTGATGGTAAATAAATGATTTTTTTAAGAATATTTCTCTTTCCTTTTTAAATTTTAAGGTCAAGATATTAATTTTGAATTTTATATTAATTATTCTATAATTAATGCATTTATAAGAGTTTATTTATAATTTATTTTCATTTAATTTAAATTTTATTTATAATCTATTATTTAACTTAATTATAATTAGATGCATCTAAAAATTTAACATAATTCAATGAGTCAATCCAACTTGTTGAAATGTAGTTGAATTATGTGGGTTCATACGTCAAACACAAATTATTTATATCCCTACTTTCTTTCTACCAACACCACCCACCCTTATAACCTTTTATATAATATATATATATATATATATATAATTTGTATTATAAGTTTTTGATTTTAACAATCCTTGTGAAAAAAATCATAGAAATCAAAACATTTAACTACTTAACCAAAAGGTAGAACAATTGTTACCGCCCTCAATACGAAACAATTATGCATCATTCTGCAGGTTCGATTAAATCATATATTAAGGTAGTGTTTCATAAGATTAATTTAAACTAATTGAAGAATGTAAAATGATATAAAAAATATATTTAATTATTTGAGATAAGATAAATTGATAAAAAAATATATAGATAAAACGACAAAGATAATTAAGAACTTATAAGTTAGTTTATTTTTATAAATTAATTAAAGTAACTTATGAAAATAATTTAAAAGTTATTAAAATAAATTTGAATATCAAACTTCTTTTACTCTTACATAAGTATAGCAATAAGGCAGACAAAGATATGTTTAACTTTCTTATTTTTCATCTAAAAGATAAGATAAGTTTGGATTTTAATTTAAAGGAGATATGTTTAAAATTTTAATATTTATCCTTATTTTTGTTAGATTTTATTGGATTTAATGAATCCTCACGTCAATTTTTATAAGTTTAATTTATTTATATATTTTTAAATAAATTATGCGTTAATTTATTAATAATATTT
>JAMLFT010011777.1:0-10850 GCA_026544285.1 Pachyrhizus erosus | reverse complement strand
AAAAGTTGTTCATACTAAACAGTATTTTTTTAAAAAAAATTAATCATATTTATACATATAATTAATTATATATAATAATTAATAATCTTATTATATTATTAATTACTTATGAAACAAAATTAATTACTATTAAATATTTTAATAAATTCTTTTTTCTTTTTTTTTTTAATCAATATACCAATATTTGTATTCAATCATACTTCTTTATGCACCGTGCTGTTATGCGATAAGGAATAGCAATTATTACTAGATCTTACGCGTGCAATAGTAGTGAAGATGCTAGAAATACAGCGTTTAAGGAAACACTGTCAATCACTCAATTGAGTCTTTGGTTGCCACCATCCAGGGGATGGCGATGGCTCTTGGTGTGACTAGTATAGTAATTCACAATGAGGCATCGCAATATAGTAGTTCAAATGGGTTTTTTTTGATGATGGTCACACTGCTCGCAGAAAAACCAATCAAATTGGTAATTAAACTATCAATTTTGTAATTTTTATTTTTCTTTTAGAATACATCTGAGGTGGAAATGGTGTCCCAATTCAAAAGAGGGCCTCCAACTTGCCACCTTTCACCTTCTAGACCATTGACTAGTTTGTTGCACGTACGATTTTGAGGGTCTTTATCATCGGTCACTATGCCAGTTCTAAGTTCAATACGTCAGACTAATTTGATTCGATAATTTTGAAAACATTGGGCATGGGTGGGAATGCCACTTTGAAACATTGTCCACCACTTTGAACTATCTCTATCCCTATGTTAAATTAAACTTAAAAGTAGGAATTAATAATAATAGGTAGAGTGTGAGTACGTAAGGTATTTGTAAAATTTACCTTTATACTCTTCACGTGTCAATTTATCATACGAAGTTTACATCATCCTACATGCATTCAATTTGTCATACGAAGTTTACATCATCCTACATGCATGCAGCTTTACCAAGTCCACACGGTGACGAGGCAAAGCAAGCATGCATGACAGAAATTGATGAATATAACAAATAAAGCCACCATGAAATATAGTACTCGACGATGTAAAAATAAGATATAAGTTGTTAAAGTAAATTCGTGTATTGAACAATTTTATTTGAGTCAAACTAACTTGTAACAAAAAGATATTATAAACAGTAGACGAATTAAACGCAATGGAGATTGGTGGAGTTGTGTGGTATATCAAACACTTAGATATTTTATCAAATGCTCCACGAACAATGTCCCATCATCACATTCCACCCATGTTTGTCTCAAGGTTGGACCTATAGACCCACCTAAGCTACCTTCAATTGGGAAGTGTTCCACAGCACGAAGAGTACCCTTTGTCGTCCCACAATACTGATCATGAAAAATAAAAGATGAGACAAAAATGAAAAATAAAGAAAAACTAGGAAGAGATAGAATAAAGATCATAATACGCCCCACTTTCTTTGCCTAACATCCACTCATCAAATATCTTTAACTATATATATATAAAAATTTATTTTTATTTAACAAATAGTTAATTATTATTAAATATTTTAATAATTTTATAACATATTTACTTATTTGTGAAACAAAATTAATCATAATTTATTATTATTTTTTTACAAGGTAGAATTAATTATATTTATGTATGTAATTAGCCATGTATAATGGTCAATATCTCATAACATCATAACATTGTTAACTATTTGAGAGACAATGTTAATCATATTTAATTTGTGCTTGTACTTAATCATGTGTGGTGATTAAAAATCTTATTACACAAATAACTAATGACAAAGTTAGTCACAACTAAATATTTCAATAACTTCTTTACACTCTTAATCATGCATCAATAATTATATATAATCATATTCATCTATCATTATCCACTTATAAGAAAATGTTAATCATATATATTTATTTAGTTAACCACATGTGATAATTGGTAACCTCGTTACATTATTAATCACTTGCATATGAAATAAAGTTAATCATAATCTTTTTATTTCAAAATAATGGTCTTTTTAAAGATTATAAAATATTTATTAAGAAATATTCAATTGATATAAGTTTAGACAAAAATATTTTTAGTTGTTCAACTATTATTATTATAAATTATGTTACATTTTATCAATAATAAATGTATTATATGATTGATGTCTTTTTTCAATGCAAGTATTAATTGATATTCTAAATTATATTTAGGGGCATTGTTGAAAAAATAACTTAAAAAACCAACAAGATCATTATTTTGGAACAAGAGGAGTATTTATATATCTAATTAATCACATGTGACAAACAACAAGCTTGTAAATTATTAATCATATATCAATAAATTATATTCTTTCTGTCCCATTGTAATTGTTATCTTGAATTCTTTTATATGAATTAAGAAAACTCATTTTATAGATAAAAGATGTAACATATTTACAAAATTAACCATAACTTAATTAATTTAATTGAATATGATGCAAGACAATAATAATATTAAAAAAATATATTAAGGATATAAATAAAAAATAATAATTTATACTATATTGAAAAATTAAAATGATAAATTATTTTGAGACAAATTATTTTTTCTTACATGACAATTATAATAAAATGGAAAAATATATAATTATGTTTATTTATTTTGAACTACTTATAAATTTAAGTTAATCATATTTTTATACATAATTTTAATATTTTTTCTATTAAAGTTAATACCTCAACAAAAGTAATAATGATAACTGTGAAGAAAGTGTCTTATTTAAAACAAAGCTCATTTCAAAATTAAAATAAATCATTTTTAAAACTTAATGATTATATATTAATAATTTGCTACTATCATCTAATTATAAATAATTATTATATAAATTTTAAAATAATTATAATAAAATAAAAAATTTTAATATACTTAATAATTTATGATTAGATAACTTTTATACTCTTAATTCATGACTTTTTTTTCTCCTATTTTTAATTGTATAGATTGGAAGATAATTAAGAAGACATGAAAGGAATGCCACGAATTAAAATTTGTTAATTTGTGATTTTTCTTTTGAAAAATAAGATGCCATAAATTTTTTATAAATTTGAATGTGACAGTGGACACAAATGTAAATTCATTTTTAATCAAACTATCTAACTCAGTATCAAATTGGAGATGTTAGGAATAGTGATAAGAGATTGAAGTAAATACATGGGATGCTGTACAGAAACTTAATTAAAAATAAATGTTATTTAAGTCTTATTTTTATAAGTTAATTCAAGTAATTTATAAAATAAGCTATTGAATATGTTTGATAAAACATTTTAATTAGTTCTAATTTTATTTACTAATTGGAAAAAGTTTTTTGATTATTTAATAAATTTTATATTTAACAAAATATTTCAGATAATTTTTAACCTTATAAAAAACTTGTTTAATTGTTTGATAAATAAATTTTTTAGTAGTTCCCAGCATTTTATGAGGTACTACTTTAAGAAATGTTTTTTTTTCTTAAGTTAGTTTCTAAATTTTATATTTAATTTTTTTTATTAAATATTTAATAAATTTACCTCTTAATCTTTTCTACATAAGCAAAAGGATTATTATATTTTTTCTATTCATAAACTAGAATTTTATTATTTTTATCATTTTTTTTCCTAAAGATAGGATTTTCTCATTTTTTATCTTTCTATTATATAAGATATTGATAATGAAAGATAATAAAATTATTTTTATTTTATATTATATTATTTCATTTTAACTATCATGTTTTGTATATTTTCATATTACACTATTTATATTAACCATTCTACTATTTATAATATTTATATTATTAATTCATGATATTGATATTGTTAAATGGTTCATTTTATTTTTAGTATTTTTAATATTAAATTATTTATTTTAACTATTACTCTATTTATATGTTTTTATTTTTAATATTATATTTCAAGATATTTTAATTATTACATTAATTATCTTAATGAAAGTGTGATATCTACTTAAAAATATGTTATTTCTATTTTATTTTAAATTTTATTGGTAATATTTTAGGATATATCCAAAATGATTAATAAATAACATAATATGTAAAAAATATAATAATTAAAAGTAAAAAATATAATTAAAAATTGATCTATAAATATAAATTACAAGTCTTTAAAATTAATTTAAAAATTATAAATAGATAAAATATATTTTTATTAATAAAATTTATATAAAATATTACATAAATTTACCAATTTCTATCATTTTATATATTTTAGTTATTTTAATAAATAATTTTACAAAATAATTATGACATATTTAGTTATTAAATGATAAGATTATTTCCTAATTAAAATGAATTATTTTTATATTTTAATGACTATATATTGATAATAAAAAATTATTTTAAATAACAAATAACTATACATGTTAGTTTTAAGATAATTACTATCATAAATGACTATTTGTATAATTATTAAGATAACTATTATAAAAATCAATAAATTTAATATATATAATAATTTATGATTAGATTACTGTGTAAAATTATTTACATGGTCAATATGACTTTTTTTTTATCTTATTTTTAATTGTATAGATTGGAAGAGAATTAAGAACACATGAAAGGAGCAACACACCTTACAACTAATCAATTAAAATTCAATTGTTAAATTGTGATTTTGTTTTTGAATAAAAAATACCATGAATTTTGTGGTAAATTTGGATGTAATAATGGATACAAATATAAATTTATTCCGAATTTTAACTATTTATCTCAGTATTAAGTTAGAGATTCTATCTGTTTAGGTTAACCTAGTAGTGAGAGATTGAGTTAAATTGTTGAATTCAAAGACATTGATTTTAGGTCTAGTGATAAGATATTGAAGTAAATACATGGGATGATGTACAAAAACTCAATTAAAAATAAATATAAATTTAAAAATATAATTAAAAAGATTAAAATTCATAAACCGAATAAAGCAAAAAATAATATTTGAATAGATAGAAATAATAAGAAAGAAAGAAGGTAAAATTTTTCTCTTGTTTAAAATGAATAAGGAAATAAAAATAAATAAATAAATTTTATAGAATTTTTTTTATACAAATTTATAAAATAAATTTAATGCCAAAAAATTAAATCTTCAATCTATTTTGTCTTAATAAAAAATATTTATTAATGTTTACTTTGTATGCTATAATAATATATTTAAATTTTATATAAAAAACAATAAAAAAATTAGATAAGCAACTCTCCCCTATCATGTCATTTAAGGGAAGAAGGGTTTTTTTTAAGTCCTGAAAAATATTCTCTCTCTCTTTCTAATAAACTGTCAAATATTAATATTTTCATCATATCTTTATTCTTGTTTACACCAATTTATGGTGTAAAAGATACCTGATTTTTTCTTGATAGCCCTGTGGATCGGATGGTTGCAATCAAATAATTAAGTTGCTAACTTTCTTTGAAGTTGATTTCTAGAAATAAGACATCTGAATTGTAAATAATTGCCTCTGCAACGATGATTTTGTTTCCAACTTCTAATTTTATACCCACACACAACAGTATGTTCAACTTAGCATTATTTTCAATGGAGCCACCACCTATGTTGAACATCACATGTATAGGTGATAATATAATTATCATGTCGACAAAAATTATGATTATGTTTTGGATATTTATGAATGGGATTATGTATGCAAGATATTACTTGATCTAAACAATTTAGTCATTTATTTATTTATTTTTATACAAAAATTCTAAAATAAATTCATTTATGTATGTTATTAATGAACACAAAATATTAATATTATTAAGCTTTCTTTATATTTTTAAAATTATTTTGTTAAATTAAGAATAAATATTAATATAAGTTTTTAATCTATAAAGGGAGTAAGTTTCTAAGTTTTAAAAAATAAAATTTATAACATGAAGAAGATACTTTTGTCTAATATATTTACAAACTGGAAGAATTCACCCTTACAATATAATATATTCTTTTAAAATTATAATATAATATATTATTAAAACTTATCAATAAAATGAAAAATATACTTGTAGTATGATTAAATGTCTCTTAAAATATATTTATCATGCACAAGATTATACTATTAAGGCATGTTACAGGTAAAAAATATACATATAATATAGTAGGCTTTACACTAAAAAATCTTTATTTTTGATTAAAATAAATATTTTAAAATTTGTTAACAATTAGATAATTAATTATAAGGTGAATATTTTTTAATAAATGCCTTAAGACTGCAATAAGATTCAACTTTCATCTCTTATAAAAAAAATAAAGTAAAGAAAGAAAAGACAAAACTTTAACCTTTTTCTATACGTAATCAAACTCTCAAATTCAAAATCATTTTCAAAATATGAAGAAGTTTCTCATTTTTTCTTGATTTTAAATAAAATAGATAGTGACTCTTTTATTATAAATCTTAATTTGAGTCTCTTATCATGGTGTTCACCAAATGTGTATGTGCTTTGAAATTTTATTTATTTTTATTTTGGTAGAGAAAGTTTAGCTTTAAGAGAAGACATACTTTTTTGTAAGGTCAGAAAAGACTATTAACCTTAACAAGAATTTATAGTGAAATTTATGTATAATTAATTTAACACAACAAAAGTCTAATAATCAAACACAAGTCAAAGTTAGTGTAAGAGCAATATCTGACTAGCTATATATACTTTAATAGTTGAAACATAATATATAGCAAATGATCCAAAATTATAATGGTAATTATTATAATTTTTTGTTTGATAGAATTATGTATTATAATGCTTTGCTCGAGTAGTCGTTCACTTTGTTATCTAGTAAGCAAAATGTTTGATAAAAATCTGCTTCACAACAAAATGTTGGTTTCTTTAATTTTAGAGTGTATTTTAAATATTTTTTTTATAATAATAATAATAATAATAAAATAACTTTTACTACTATATCATAACAGTTCAATTTTTTTTTATATTGAAAGAACTTGACTTTTTTAATGATTTATATTTGTACTGCAACTTTATAAATTTATACTTTTCACGTGCCAATTTACCATTTGAAGTTACCAACTTTTGTGACCACGACATGGTGAGGCAAGCATGACGGAAATTAGAGAGTATAATAATTACAGTCAGCGTAGAAACTACTTCACAACGTAAAAAATTACGTGAACAAAATAATCGATCCATGAACACTTCAAAATTAAAACGGATAATAATATTTAGACAAATCTAAATATCAAACATCTAATCAATATTTTTAATTTTTTTTTCATCATATTCTATTATCTACCATGTTTATATTTTTCTTTATGTTCTCTCAATCTTTCCCTAAGTATTAATACATCTACATATATTTTTCAATTAAAATACATCTAGATAGAGAAAAGAAATCTCAATGGAATATTCATATATACCATTACTCTTAAGTGATGAGTATAACCAAAATATCTATAAATAGAAGCGCTTCAACAGGCTCCTCCATCCATTCCAATTCTATCTGTAACTTATACACCTTAATTATCAATCATGCTTGATTTTAAGTTTTCTTTCTTATTCCTATGTTCACTACTTAATATTGCATCCTTTGCTGAAGCCTCCAAAAGTCTAAGTGGCTTCAGCATCGATCTTATTCCCAGCCATTCACCTTTGTCACCTGTTTACAACCCTTCACTCACCCCATCGGAGCGCATAAGAAAAGCTGTCTTGAGCTCCATTGCTCGATCCAAACGTCTTGGCCTTTCTCGAAACGAAAATGGATTCTCCAAAACTATCACAATTCCAGACCCCTTTGGTGGATACCTCATGAAATATTACATTGGTACCCCTCCCGTGGAAAGGTTTGCTCTTGCGGACACAGGGAGTGACCTTATTTGGGTACAATGCACCCCCTGTGTGAAATGTATACCCCAAAATGCCCCATTGTTTGATCCAAGAAAGTCATCAACATATAGAAGAGTTGGATGTGACTCACAACCTTGCACACTACTCCCCAAAAACCAACACGCTTGTGGAGAGTCAGGTGAGTGCAAATACAAATATGCATATGGTGACAAATCATACAACATCGGAATATTGGGTGTTGAAAAAATTAGTTTTAGTTCCAAGGGTGTTAGTGATGCATTTCCCAAGTTTACTTTTGGATGTGCATATTACAATGACGACACGGATAAGAACAAGATGAACACAGGACTAGTTGGTCTTGGAGTAGGACCATTGTCACTAATTTCACAACTACGTGATCAAATTGGTGGTAAATTCTCCTATTGTTTTCCTCCCTTGGATTCAAACTCCACTAGCAAAATGAAATTTGGGAATGAAGCAACGATAGAAGGATCAAAAGGGGTCATGTCCACACCCCTCATACTTAAACCTTCTTCACCTAGCTTTTACTACCTCAATCTTGAAGCCATCAGCATTGGAAATAAGAAAGTAAAGATAAATAAAGGTCAAACTGATGGCAACATATTAATCGATTCAGGGACGACTTACCCGGTTCTTGAGCAAGGGATTTACAATAAATTTGTAACTTTGGTGAAGGAAGTGTATGGTGTTGAGGCAGAGAAGAATCCTCCAACCCCACATGAGTTTTGTTTCAGAAATAGCGATACTAGTGAAAATTTTCCTGATGTTGTGTTTCATTTCACGGGAGCAAAGGTTCGCGTGGATCCTGTGAACTTGTTTGGTTTGGCTGAGGAAAACTTGATTTGCACGTTGGTATCATCTACTTCTGATGAAGATGGTTCCATCTTTGGAAATCAGGCCACAGTTGGTTATCAAGTGGAGTATGATCTTGCAGGAGAAAAGGTTTCTTTTGCTCCCGCTGATTGTACCGAATATTAGCTTAATAATCTTTGTGCTTTATTAATAAGGATTTCACTTGTGTTTGTTCCCAGAAAAATAAAAGTTTTATGCTTTGTGTTGTTTGTTAGTCTCCTAATTGTTAATGAAAACAATGAAAAAAAGAAAAGGTACCAAACAGGTAATTAGGCATTAGGCCAAAAATAACTTTGACATATTGTGTTTACATGCCTTTTAGTAGTCGATAGAAGATAATATAGGTTGTTTATTATTTTAACTTATTTTATAATATAAATACTTACATGTGTTTGAATAAATTTATAAATGCAAAGTGGTCATCAACTTCACATTTGAAAGTAGATCCTTTTTTAAATGTTGGTCTTCTATAGTCGTTTTTTAATTTAGACTTTTTTAATGTTCTGTTGAAGAGGATGTTTCAAGGAAGTTGATGTAGAAAATGCATTAGAGTCATAGAGGGAAGGATATGGTGGCTGGAATTGATTCAATTTACTATATGCTGGTTTTGCTGGTTCTACTATGCAGTTCTATTTTCTAGAAAATCAAGTATGTTTGGGTTCAACTAGGTGATAGAAAAGACTGGATTTGATTCAATTCTAGTGCTATACTTGTTTTGGTGATATATTGAGATATGTAGTGCACGGATCTTATTCTTTGGGTGGATAGGTGTTGGAACGAAATGGAGAAGAACAGAAAGTAGTAACCTGTTGTTGGATTATGACATGAGTTGGGGGTTTGGAAAGTGAAGCTTCTTGCGGTACATTATCAGAGTGATATTATAATTTTATATTATAGTTTATTTTATATGAAACTGATGTAATTCTATTTGCAAAATCAATAATAAGAAGACATACTTAAATTTTGTGTCCGTATATGTGTATATTTATTCTATTTAAAAGTTTCGTTGTTATTGCTAAACAAGATGCAAGTGTTGTATAATTCATGACACTTGTATTCTTTCTATGTTGGGGTCAGTCATGCACCAGCTTGAAAACTAGTTTGTAGCTTCTTTCTTTTATTAATGAATTTAGCTTAAACAAAAAATAAATAGAAATATTGTATTATAAAACAATTAACAGTTTTCTGTTTTTTATTTTAAAAACTGAAAAAAAAATTGTTGTTTAAAATTATTTTCAAAAACTACTTATTATACAAATTTTGTTTTTAAAAATAGTAAACAAACAACCCTTTAATCTCGTACGAAGAATGAATACAGTGTAAATTGAGAGTTAAATTTGTACATGTAGACAAATTTATAACAAAAAGATTTTCACTAGACAACATTAAAAGCAATGGGGATTAATTAATGGAGTATTGTGATGTAGATTCAAACTAATAGACATATCATCTAATTGCTCACAAAGTATTGTCATTTGTCTCATCATTACATTCTACCGATGTTTGACTTAAGCTAGACTTACGGACCCACCTTCAATTCCGAAGGGCTTCCATAGTGCATGAAGTGTCCTTTGTCGGCCCACACACTGGTCATGCATTTTTGTCATGAGACAAAAATGAACAGTAAAGAAAAAATTAATAAAGGGAACGTTATATTTTATTTTACGTTGGTTGTTTGTGTTTGTTTGAGATAACTTTTAGTCAAAATGATTTAAAATTAAAATTAGATTCTAGTTTTTAAAAATTAGTTTGTAATTTAGTTTGGTTTTTAGTTTTAAAAATGATTTGTTTTATAATTTTTAGTTTTAAAATAAATTAATTTAAAAATTTTCTATTTTTTTAAAATTAGTTTAAAGGTTTGTATATATTGAGATGGTGATATCATCGTTGCCATTAGTAGAGTTTAGTAAACGAGTAATCTACTTGTTTAGGCTTTCACCCGTTTAAGCTCACACTCATTTAAATCTATTTGTTTAGTCTGTAAATTAAACTGGCTCCATTTTTTGCAGTTCGCGCTTGTCCCATGTAACTTGTGGGTAAACAGGTAAGTTCGTGATCCGCATTAAAAAAAATGGAAAGAGGCGTTTGAATATCGCCTCATCCAGGGCATTTATAGACCCAAGAAGAAGGAGAGATGCGAGGCAGAGGGAAATGTGGTTGGGGGGAGGCACGAGGTGGGGGTAGGCGTGAGGGGAGAGGGGAGGCACGTGGTGGG
>JAMLFT010011776.1:0-10850 GCA_026544285.1 Pachyrhizus erosus | reverse complement strand
GTATAAGAAAAAATTATATATTATAATATAAAATATTTTTTCATTAATATTTATCAGTAAATTTATTAATTTTTATAATAATTATCTTAAAATTTTATTAATAATTATTTATAATTCAATGAATATGTAAAATTAACTTATGACTATTAAACTATTTATGTATTATAAAGTTATGACACTATATTTCTTTAATATTATTTATGTAATATTTAATTATTATTATTATTTTATTAACACCAATTTGACAATGCAAACTTTTAAATCTTGAATAAGTAGAATAATTAATTTAATTAGCAGTTCAATTTTAACAAGATTGAATTGATACTCATTTTTGTGATGTATAGCAGGAACAAACACAAAAGGTATTTGAATGGTGTGGCATAAAGCATCTGGGAACAAGAAAAATCTTGGCATGAGAATGAACATTAGTTGACTTCAAGCTTCACTGCGACAACCATTATTAATGGCGCTGCAATGGAGATCCAGTTTAACGAGGGTCAAGTCATAAATGTTTACCAGTATGCTTCATTAAATAAGAATGCTAACTTAAATAATTTTTTAATTTTTAATAAATTCTAATTAATTATTAAGAATATATTAAAAATATATAAAAAATATTAAGAAATCAAATTCATCTCACATTTTTTTATATTATCAAGAATTAATGGATTGAGATATGGAAATTCTTTTAAAAAATTAACTTCTTTCTACACATTTTTTTTTATATATACAAAATCAAATATTTGATTATATATTTTAAAAAAAAATTAACTACTAATTATATTACAATACTTTGATATTAAATAATATACAATAAATATTGTTTTGTTTTTTATTTTATTTGATTTTTTAAATTTATTTTACTGAATCCTCTACTATTAAAATATTTAAACTTGATAATTTAATTGTCAAAATATATATAATGTAACTTTTTTTTTTATTTTCTTACTAACAATATTAATCTAGTCTTGTGTGACAGTAATGTGTTGTGCCTATTTTCTATTGATATAGGTAAGAAAATGAACATATGTTTTGATAATTAAAAAAAAAAGAGGAATAATTAAAAAGAAAAAGAAGAGGAAGAAGAAGAAATAGTTTGGAATAGAGATTAGAGATGTGGCTAAACTAAGTTCATTATCCTGTTTTGTGTTTTGTGTGGACTTTACCCATCCACACATGCAAATGCGATGCAGACGCAAATTTGTTCTTCCCTCCCAAGCTCCATGGCCGCCAATCCTTTACCTTTACCACTTTCACTTTCATCCTCTAAAACCCACATTCTCCGTCTGCCTACCCCTCCCAAACCGCTTCTTCTCTGCCGCTACCGCTACCGCTACCGCCACCGCCACTCTTTCCTCTGTCACCGTTCCACTCAGCCACTCACATGCAAAGCAGCTCAAGTTTCCGTGGCCGAAGAATCATCGGCGTCCGGCAACAACTGGGTTCCGGTGGTGCCACTGTCGGCGCTGCCGAAGGGGGAGCGGCGCGTGATCATTCAGGACGGCGAGACCATATTGCTGCTTTGGTACAAAGACCAAGTTTTCGCCATTGAGAATAGGTCCCCTGCTGAAGGCGCCTATACTGAAGGCTTGCTCAATGCTAAGCTCACCCAGGTCTAGCTCCTGTCATTCTTTCTAATTAAATAAATTCCCCCAAACCAAACCCTATTCTAGTCATGTACAACTTTCTCTTAACTACTCATAGTAGAAGCAAAACTCAAATTAACTTCTCCAAATATGTTCTTTTGGAGAATCTAAATTATTTTAACTTCTCCAAATAGCTGATTTTAACTTATGCATAAGCTAATAGGATTTTCTGTTAAGTACTTATCCAAACACCACCCATTATCATGTTGAGACTCGTAACTATCTCCCTAAACTGATTGGTCAAACTACATTTTTCAGTTTTTTTTTTTTTTTTTGGTATCTATTCACATTCTCTCTAGGAAGGAGGAAAATTTTTATCACCATCACTCGCCAATGAGCATAGGATGAAAAACAACGATTCCATTTTTTATGTAATACATTAAAAAACAACACTACTTGCTGCTTGTAAATTGTGATTTCAAATTTAATTCCCTGCCCTGGCAACATGATAACATTAAATGTGAGATGGTGTCATGGTTAGATGGTTCTTCTTGTCTCCAGTATGTTGTGTTATTATTACCATAATTTTTTTTAAAAAAAATTCTCTTGTAGCATTATGAGGGCAAGCCTTGGCATAGTAGTAAAGTTGTGCCTTGATGACAGGATGGTCATGGGTTCAAATCCAGAAACAGTCTCTTTGCATATGCAAGAGTAAGGCTGCTAACAATGACCCTCCCTCATTTCTTGGCATAGCGAGAAGCCTTTGGGTATTGGGATATGCTAGTTTTTTCTTTTTTCTTTTTCTCTTGTAGCACTATGCCGAATCAATTGGCTATTGGATTAAATGGTTAATGATTTACCATATTTGAAATTTCAACAATAAATGTGTTCATTAGTCTAGCTTGACTGAAACTAGGGCGACCGTTTGCAATTCCTTTCCTTATGCAGGATGGGTGCATAGTTTGCCCAACAACTGATAGTACATTTGATCTGAGAACGGGAGATATCAAGGAATGGTATCCAAAAAATCCTGTTCTGAGAGTTCTCACACCCGCATTGAGGAAACTCTTTATCTATCCTGTGAAAACAGATGAACAGAATATTTATATCAGCCTGAGAGGAGGTGGGAAATCCGATGCTTCTGCTGAAATTGTCTTTAGTGGGAAGGCTCAACCTGGTGTAACAGCAACTGATGTCAATGTTGAAGAGGTAGCAACTGTAACATTCTGATAATTTATTCTGGACTGATGCATAATTTACTTTCAGCTGTCCTTTTGAATCATTAACTAGTTTTATAATGTGGTTAGGTTAAAATGGTGGTTGATGAAGATCTAGAGGGATTTGGTTTTACGGGGAAGAACGAAATAATAAACGGGAGAGCAGCTGTTATTGGTTTCCTCCTGTTGTTGGATTTTGAGCTTTTAACAGGTAAGGGTCTTTTAAAGGGAACAGGTTTCTTGGACTTCTTATACTCCGTCACTAATGCTTTCAATTAGACATCATCTGTGTTATTTCAGCCATGAAAATATTACTCTGATCCTAAGCACGATAATATGTCCAGTTAGTAATCATGTCTCCTTTTTGTGTCTCCTGTATCTAATATTTCATATTGTGAGTTTAGATCTTGGCAAATGTACAACCCTTTTGTTTTGATGTTACTCTCTGTATACCATACACAGTTTTGAAGTTCACATTTAACAGTGACATTCCAAAATTTGGTCTTCTCTCCTTTTTTAATGGCTTTCAATTAGGATTCTCAACTACGGTATTTCTTCTCACGGGATAGCTGATCATCGAGTGCTTGTTTGGTTTGTGATAGAGATATACCATAAAATCATTCATCCAACTGTGTAAGCTTTTCGGACGGATGGTTTTTCACCCATTTAATTTGAGAAAATGATTTTTTGCTTTTGATTATAAAATTGTTACATTATTTTCAATTTGTTTCTTGTTTTTTGAAGATTTGTATAGAAAACAAAGAAAACAAAAATAAAAACTTGTTCCGGTATTTTCTACATAAACATTTGAAATCAGGAAACATTGAAAACAAGGTGATAGTTTTGTAAGTAAAAGCGAACATAGAAAATAAAAACAAAAACCATTTTCCTAAAATAAACTGGTCCTTAGAATTTGATCCTTGTCATTCTCATTCTTTTATATAAAAAGTTGAATTTTAGCATACGTTAAATTAGTCTGTATTTGTATTATTCAAGCTTAAAGCCCGAATACCTCTTGTAAGAGGTGTGTTAGAGATGTAATATAAAATCGTTAATGTGCCTTTGTTTAATATCATAAAATTTTTAGTTAGTTGATTAATTATAGTTTGTAACTCAAGTGGGCATTTGGAGAAAATTCCACCTTGAACAAAAGCAATTTTGTTTGGCTGCACACGTCCTTTGAGAAAAAAAAAAATCAATTCCAGATTGTAAAATTGATTATGACAAAAATATGATTTTGATTGAGATTTTTTTTTATATATATAATTCTTCACTTAATAAAATTGATTTTGGCTTCAAAGGGTCGCGAATTTTTAAGTTTACGGAAAAGTAGTAATTTTAAAATATACATATTATAATGTTTTAAACAAATAATAATTTTTAACAAGAAATTAACAAATTATCACCTTTTGTTGGAAGAAAGATGATATTATTATAAAACAAGTAATAGCAACAATTTTTTTTCACCACATTTTGAAATACATATTGTACTACTTTACTATTGTTTAAAAAGAAAAATGGTATTATACGATATATTAGCAACATATTTTTTTTAACACTTTGATAATGTAATACTTTATTATTAAATTAAAATTATTAAAATATATAAAATTATGAAAGATCTATTTCTTTTCATGTATATAAAATACAGTTAATAAAAATGTGTTAGTAAGAACTACATCTTCCCATATCTCGATAGAATACAATTAAAAATTAAAATTGTGTTTGAAAAAAAATGTGTTTTGTATTCAAACTAGATAGTTTTGTATTCAATTTTGTAGTGTAGTATTCAAACTATGACATGTATGTAATGTTGTTTCTTTCAAGATATATTTTAACCAAACTAGTTAGTTTTGTATTCAATTTTTTTTAATTAACTCGGTGTATATCAATTTTTATAAAATATATTTTATCATTATTCAAAAATAGTTCTAAATTTAGTTAGATCCTTCAGTGTTGGTTGATAGTAGTGTCATATGCTATTACCAAATATACTATATCTTCCTTTATTTGCAGTACAAGATTCGAACTAGGTTTGTTTTTTTTAAGGATACAACCTATTTTTTTAATCATATTAAGATGATTTGAGCATGTGGATATGATTTTCAATTACTTAAAAAATAACAAATGCTAAACGAAAATCAAATCGATCAAACACCAACTCAAAGTGTCTAAGTCACGTGGTAGAATTTATTATAGTTCAAAAGCATGTGAAATCTTTGTCATTCGAATTTAACTAAATAATAATCTAGAATATAATTAACAAAATCGAAATTGCAATTATAATTTTAAAGTGGTGTTAATTTAATTACAAACTGATTAGTTTGGGTCATCGATTGATTTTCTAATCTTAATTAGATTTAGACTAATTAATCCTATCCTAATTTCCCATCAAACATGAAAGTAAAATCTCAATATTGAAAACAAAATCAAGGTTGAAGACAAGAGGAAGACATCTACACAAATTTGAAAATAAGAATATAAACTAAAACTCTAACCACAATCATTAAGATGTTCAAATAATAATAATAATAATAATAATAATAATAAAAGAACTAGAGATATGTCTATGGAGAGAGAGAGAGAGAGAGAGGGAAAGAGAGAGAGAGAGAGAGAGAGAGAGAGAGAGAGAGAGAGAGAGATAGAGCGGGGGTGGAGGAAAGCAGAATTGGAAGGGGAGAACTAGGGAAACAAATATTTCGACTTTTTTCTTCTCGAGATTCCCCGATACCTTCTATGAGAGTGATCTGTGGCGAGATTTTTATTGCTAAAAGAAGGAACTCTTGGAATGAAAGACCGCGTTTTGAAAGATTTAAAGATGTTCAAAATGACAAAATTCTGGAACAACTAGATAGAATTTTGATTGTGAACATTAAAACGAAGGTTAACATCCCCAAATACCGTTAAAGCAACGTTTACTTACTATCAGGAAAGTACAAATGGAAAGGAGAAACTCTAGGTTTTATGGGAAAACTGCTGTTGGCATTTATGAACAGAAGAAGAAAGGGGGTATAAGGGACATAAACATATCCTATGCCTAAGCGGTGAGCAGAGGCAACTGTAATAGTATCAGGCAAAGTGAACAAACAATCTGGGGAGGATAGGTGCATGGCATGGTAGGGAGAGGTAAACATAAAAGTTGAAGACAAGGAGTGGTTATGGAAAAGCTTGGTGGGTTGTCTAACAGATCTAGCATTGTTTGATAGGCTAGATGATATGAGAGTTCTGGAAGAAGGAGACGAGTTAAAGCTGCATTATATGGTAGGAGACTTGGTCCTTATCTCTGGGGTGGATGTTTAGAAAACATTGGAAAGATTCCAAAAGGCTTTCCCTCCAAGTATGGAACCTAGAACTCACTTCAAAAAGATGCACAGGTATTCCTTTACATATGTGGAACGAAACATGTTTTTCGCAACTGGTAAATGTTTTTGGTAGTTTTATCAAGCTGGATAAGGTGACTGAAGATATGTCCAAGATTGATACAGCGAGAATTCTAGTGATGATTTCATCTTCAAATCCAATCTTCTCCAATAGCAATGTCCGGATAAATGGGAAGATTTGCTTAGTGAGGGAGGTGGAGGAATACCTACTCCATATGGGTCCTTGGTGTGTTGGATGTAGAAAAACCTAAAAAAGGAGCGTAGCAAGGACAAGATGGAAAGCGATATTGGCATGAAGGCCATTTTGTGGTAGTACGTTGGAAAAAAAAAGAAAATTCATTGGATTAGTTGGAGGAAAATTTGTAGAAATAGGTGGATTGGGGATAAAAAACATAAGTCTTTTCAATGAAGCACTTTTGTCAAAGTGGAGATGGTCTCTTTTTCTTACACGTAATTCTCTGTGGGGGGATATTTTAATGTCTAAATATGGGGGATGGAGAGGCATGATGAAGGAAAGCATGGACAGATATACATCTTTATGGTGGAGGGATGTGTGTGGCATTTCTGGTGGTACTAATAGGGAGGGGTAGTTCAACAAGTTACTTAGATGGAAAGTGGGAAATGGAAAAGGCATCAAATTCTGGACTTGCTGGCTTGGTGAAGATTCTTTAGCAAGTTGCTTCCCAAGAATTTTCCTGAATTCTGAACAAAAGGATCAAGAAATTCAAAAGGTCGGGTACTGGCAGAATGATATATGGATATGGGATCTCAGATGGCACAGAGAATGGTTTGTATAGGAGGAAGAGTTGGTTGAGAATTTTTATCAGATGTTGACAATTGTTATTTTAAAGAAGGATGCAGAGGCTGGCTGATGGTGGAGGGGAGCAAACGATGGCATATTCTCAACTTCTTCTACATACTCGGCATTGTATGATATCAGGATGGGAGGGGAGACGGATGACTGCATTAAACAGATTTAAAGGCTTCATATCCCACCAAAGATCAAGTTCATGATATGGAGTTTTGTTAAATAGACTTCCCACAAAGAATAATCTTCGGCAAGGAAATGTGCTATTAGATGACAATGATCTCGGTTGTCCATTCTGCAGTATTGAGAAGGAAAGTTTTTCACACATATTTTTTTCCTGTAAATGTATAAATGTTATTTGGAAGAAATGTTACTACTAGCTTGGTATGTCTATGGTTCTTCCATAATTACCACGGTTACATTTCTGGCAGAATGGGATGTGCTTAGATTTTAGTATAGGCAAAGAGAAATGGTGGATAATTTGGACTAGTGTAGTGTGGAATATTTGGATATGCAGAAATGACTGTCTTTAAAGATGAGACTCTTAGTATTGACTCAATCATGCACTGCATAATATTCTCTGCCTAGTCTCGGTTGAGAGGCTATACAGAATTTTTTCATCGCACAGTTAACAATGTTTGGCAGCTTCTGATATGTGTTTTTATGCATGAAGCTACAGGACGTTGCAGGCTTCTTTTTGCTTGTGTAGGTGTGGTACTCAGTAGGTGTAAAGGAGTGCTTTTTTTAGCAGAGGGTGGATTTTTGGGGACTCATATGCTGATTTTTCATTTTTTTTTTATTCTTTGCTTTGTGTACTAGGTCTTAGTTATATAGGAAAGTAACATAGGACGTGTCTCTTTCCTGGAATGTAACTCTGTTCTATATCTGTTGTTGGGTATAACTTGTACCCCTTTATAATATTATATTTTTTGGCTGACAAAAAAAAATCATGAGCACCTTGAATTGATTAAGTCTCTAGCCTTTCATAATCATCACCATCGAAGAAGATTAAAGAAAAATACAAAGAATAATAGAGAGAAGGGAGAAGAGAAAATTCTAAAATTTTCAAAACCAAGCAAATATAAGTGTGTAGGTCTTGGAGGGTCATGGATATGATTTTTAAAATAATTCTGATAAAAGTCAACAATGTTATTATATATGTCATTCTATGATTGAATGATAATATGAAAAATTATTATACTTTATAGTTTTAAATTATATTTAAATTAAATTCTAAGATTATTAAATATAATATTTTAACATTGAGTTAATATTAAAATAAATTTTAAAAACGATAAATTTATAATTTTATGGCTATCTAGATTTAAATAACTAATTATGTGTACGTGGATGTGGAATAAGATGAATATTAAGATATTTGTACTCGAATTTATTCCTATCAAAATTAGTGGGTCAAAATTAATAGATATAAAAAAATAGTTACCCCACTCATGATATGTAAATTTTGCAAATACATAGGAGATTCATTATTCGTTGCCATTCCAAAATTTGAATCTTCACGCATTCTAAGTTAAAAGTTGCGGCCATCCTTATCTCTTTTTTACCTTGATAATTGTGATCCTCACGCTTGAAGTCCCTTTATCATGTTCAACACATATTTCATGCACAAGCCATGGAGAATTCAAATTCTAGCAAGAATTTCTATTGGTTCAATTATTATTTTTTTTATCACTGCACTTAATTTAATCTTTCATTTTAGTTACTATACTTAAAAAGTCACGTTTTAGTCCCTATACAAAGAATTTTTATGTTCTAATTCGTAAGTCTCCATTTTGTGATAGTTTTATATAACCAGAAAACTTATAATTGAGATTAAAATATTAAAACAATGTTTGTATAATAACTAAAACGTAGAAATTTTAAGTAAAGGGACTTAAATAAAAAATTAACATAAATTTCAAAACTCAAAAATTAATTAAACCATTTCTATTTTAAGCTAATTTGGCCATACTTTTCAACTTGGTCCCCTACCGTTTGCATTGTTTTCTCCCTAGTTGTGGTTGTGTCTTGGTTGAAGATTTGACTAAGGTGACAATTTTCTTGTAGTAATTCAAGGATAAGCTATTGGGATATTGATTTGAAGGAGTATTTTTTTAAAAAAAAATATTAAACGAGTTTGTTTGAAGTTAAAAAAAAAGTAGTTTATAGACTTCCTATAGGTTTTTTTTAATAATTTTTAGTCTTTTTCTAATTCTTTTATCAAAATAGTATATTTTAATTCATTTGACAAATTTCACTGTGAATAAACTTTTTTGTAAGAATTTATTAAATAAATACTTAATTAAATTATTTATGTGAATGAATATTTAATATGGGCCTTTTCAGAATATGCTTGGTAAATAATGTGGGAGAGTTTTTGTTACTTGAAAAAAAAGGCTTCTACTTTAGTCCATTTTTATATATTTATCTTAGGGTTAACCAGGTTGCTAGGACATTTGATTAAACAATTAAAATATTATATCCGTTTCTAAATATAAGATTTTTTAAATTAATTTTTACTCTTTAAAAAATTAGTTAATTTAATTATAGTATTAAATTTGTTAACAACTTAAATTAATTTTTTAAAATTATCTTTAAATTTATTACAACTCATTATTTCATAATTTTCTTTTAACTATTATATATTTAATTAATTAATATGTGCTATTTATCTTTTTTAATTATCATTAGAAAAAGATACAAGTTTAATTTATTAATATAATATTTATTATAAAATAATTAAATGTATTTAGATAAAAAAACTAATATAAAAATAACTTAAAAAGTGTCTTGTAAATAAAGACAAACAATTTTTTTTAAAAAAATTACGTTTAAGGAAGAAAGTAGCAGAAATTTTTTTATTATAAATCATATGATAGAATATGTGAGAATATTTTTTATTTTACTTCTTTAACGAATGATGTTAAGAAAGTATTGATTATCATTTGTTTTTTAACTTAAAAGTGGTGGATTAGATTCCGTGAACTGTAATAAACTCTGCTCGTTTCCAATACCATTATTGATTATTGGCTTGTTAATTGGGCATGAAATGAAAGATCATTAATGGGCAAAAGCAATAAAATAAAATAAAAACAAAATTGCACTTTTTTGTGCTCTCTGTTCCTACTGCAACACATAATGTGCATTAGATATTTGTTGTTAGATTTAGTTCTCATCAATGTTGGAAGCCTGGATTGAAGTTGTCAACCATTCTCTTAGCACAAGTGGCTCTAATGGGAGGGACTCTTAATTTCTGAAAAGTTTAGGAGATGGTAAGCTATTGATACAGCTTCATAATCATTTTCTTGCTTTTTATGATTTTCAGTGAAAGCCAACATGATATTACCATTCCTATTTTCTTTTTAAGAGAGTTTGAGAGGTTAATATTAGTAATGATGGAGGAAACAAATCTAACTGATCATTTTGTTGAATCTTTCAATGAGAATGGATCTGTCAAAACTTCTATAAATTCTTGGTATAATGTGTGAATAATTATGCTAGTGCAACTCAAAGAAGAGTATACTACTTATAAAGTGAGACACAAATATCCAGTAGCTTAATTTTTTTTATGATCATATTAGTACAAAATATTTTTTATTAAAAACGATGATGAATTTTTATCGAAGAATGTAATATAAGATGATTGAAATGAATGTTGAAATTTCGTTGTATGTTTATTTGGAAGGAAAAAATAAAAATAAAAATGTATTTTTTATTTATTTAAAAATAAAAAATAAAAAAGTTTACTTCTAAAAATAATAATTCAAATTCTTGATGAACTCTCTTTTATGAGTTACATAGATTTTATAAGTTTTTTTTTTGTTTTTTTACAATAAATTTAATTTTTTTATTAAAACGT
>JAMLFT010011775.1:0-10852 GCA_026544285.1 Pachyrhizus erosus | reverse complement strand
AAAATTATATAATTAAAAATTATTGAATGATCTAAAAAAATAATGTAATTGAAAGTTATTGAATGATCTAATAATTTATATAAATTATAAAGTAAAATAAATAATAAATAAGTTTCTATTTGAAGTAATTAAGTTGAGAAAACTGAAAATAAATTCAGTGGAATTGTATCATTTAGAAATTGCTTACATGTAATGTAAAATTTTAAAAAACATTAATAAAATTAAAAAAAAAACCACTAAAATCTAATCCTAACAACTTTTAATTAGATTGAATTGCATCAGATTCTATTGATTTAAAATTGTACTGACTTATGTTTTGTTTTCTCTTCTTAGAGAGGCGTGAAGCTGTGGTATATGTTTTCAACTGGTTGGACCCAAAATGTCCCAAAGAGATTATTATGAGCAACGATGATTGGTTGCATGAGTCACGCGGCTCACAACTGGGTTTGTTGCCGCAGTTATAGTCATTTAATTAGGTATGTCAAGTAAGGCCATTTGATGTGTAGTTTTGTGCTTCTCAAATTGTTTATTAATAGATGTTGATGCCACCCTAAATACAGTACATAACTAACAAATTAAAAGTATGTTATTTATGTTATATGTTGATATATCGAATGCATGTATTATTTTTTACTTAAAAGCATGACATGAGATCAAATTATTAATGATTATTTCGGTGTTAAAATGAATGATGATTAATTTTTTTTTTTACATATATTAAACAATATAAGTATTTTAAAAAATAATATTTATTAGAAGATAATTTTATGAAAATATTTTTTTATTTCAATAAATATTGATTTATTCAATAATTGATATATTGAAAGTCTCATAATAATTTAAATTATAATTATAATTAAATAACAACATTAAAATAGTAACGTGTATTCAAATGTTGAACCAACAGTTATGCACCCTTGTTATTTTGTACAAATCTTCTCCCATTGTCTCATGTGATGATACTAGCAATAAAATGTCCTAATATGAATATTTTGATGGTAATATTGTTAGTTAAATATTTTAAATATGATTTTCTTTATATACTATTTTTAGTAAAACTTAATTAATAATTTAATATATGATTTACTTAAAAATATAAAAGTAAATAAATTTTTAAAAATAGCGGAATGGATTCATGAATTTACTTGAACCTGATAAAATTAAATGAAAATGGGATGAGTTTATTTATTTTAAATCCATCTCTCCCAAACCTATCCTGATCAGTTTTGTTGCCATGCCTATTTACTGCCAAGGACAAATCCATTTGTGATAAATTTAATCCACATACTCAATTAGAGGAAAAGCCCAAGTGATGGGGATTATTTGAGTTTTGATGTTCCTACCATGCAAGGACAATCATCCTTGAACTCCTTAATGTCAAACCAACCTAGCCAACCTAACTTGAAGAGGGGATACTTAAAAGGGTTAGTGAATGCCTTGGTGAGAACTAATTTCACAAAACCCAACCACCACTTCTAAAGGGGTACAATCTTATCGATGCATGTTAGGTAATGGTTGAGGGAGAGGTGGATAGAATCTTTGAGAAAAACAAATATGTCTAGGTTGATTATTTTCCAATTTTTTTTTTTAAAGATTAATAAGTTATTTTTTAAATTTTGTTTTTAAGACGAAATTTTTGCTTAAAGTTGTGCTTGCAATAAAATTTGGTTAAAACTAGTCAGTTCAACCAGTGCGCTAGTTGAGTACCAAGTGAACTAGTACATACATTATTTTTACTCATATAACCAATAGCTGTTACAACAGTACTTTCTTCAGCTTAAAGATTTAGATGAAGCCTGGCAATGATGCTTTGGTCTTGACGGGTATTATCTCATAACCATTTCTTAAGGCAGACAGAGAAACGTGACGCACATTAAAGCTAATACAGCTCTTGTGTTTAGAAGACCTGCTGATGAACTGTACTGCTTTCTGCATACTATTTTGTTTAATAATCTTTAGCCTTGAATGGAGAGAGAGAATATTGTGGGGCCTCACTTTTCTACTCACTGGAAGATAGAATGCTTTGTTAATATCCTCCAGCAGTTTCGTGTCCGAGTCGAATCCATTACCAGAGCCAAAGAACATCTCAAAGACTTTCAAGCATGTCAGATGAAGCATCTTGCTGGGCTTAGGCAAATCACTTTGATCATCAGCCAGAACATGTTGAATGAACTCCTTCTTCTTTTTGTCAATGATATCTCTCACAAAAGCAATGGAATCTTCCATGACAAAATTTGGGTTGCTTATCAAGTTGAGAAGAAGAAAATTCAACTTTCCCTCTTCAATTTCCCTCTGTTATATATATAAATACAAATGAAAATATTAGGATCTAGGGAAGGATTAATTTTGAGTTTATTGGCAAACTGATTAACTACTTTATTAATAATTTAACTATATATATATACATATATATATATACACACCTCATAGCTCTGTATATCATTTAGTAGACGACAAATAACCATTAGCAGTTTAGTGATGGTTTCATATTTGTCTGGCCTGAGTTTCTCATATGGTAAGCCAGGTTTTAGAAAACACGAACTTGGAAGAACCATTATGTGTGTGGCAATAGAGATCATGCCAATCTTGAGGTAATCATCTATAGATAATATCTTTCCATTTTCTTTCCACTTTGCTTCCGTGAGCCACGAAAAAATTGCTTCATACCACTGATAAAAAAGTAGCATTCTCCCATGTTAGTAATTAGCAATTACATAAGATTATGTCATAAGCTGCAATAATTTAGAAAGCTTACTAGATCTTGTAGAGTAGCTTTTATATCATGAGTGCCTCCTTGTTTGAGATATTCTCTAGCAGCTTCGGTCACAAGATTATCAAGAGCATCAAATATGACTTTACTGTGGCTTCTCAAGCCCCTACAATCCCATCTGTTATACATATATAGAAGAGAAAAGGATCACTAATTAAATTGGGTTGAAAATGTAAACATTCTAAATTAATTTTGTATGAGAGGGAAAATGGTGGATATATCTAACTACTTACCTTTTAACTGCAACCGTGAGGTTTTCCAATTCGCTGAGAGATCCTTCCTTGTCAAAGAAATCATCCAAAACTGTGATTAATATAGCACTCTTTGCCACAAAAGTTCGTATATAAGAGTCATGCGGGTAGGAAGTGGCAGCAGCTATGGCGTAGTAACAATAAGTAGTCTTCTCTCTACCAAATCCCATATTTGAAAGACCATTGTTTTGGGACCACCTGTTTTAATTTCAAAAATAATCTAAACTACATAACCTATATACATCTTATGTGAATCTAAAATATGTTTACCAAAATGTATCTGAAATTGAATCAAAACCTCTTCAGTTCCTCTAACTCAAATTTGTAAATTGATTGCTTAAACTCATAATTTTGCATGGCTAGCTTTAGAAGATCAGCATTGTGAAATAGTGAAATCCTATATACACCAGAGAGATTTGTTAGTCAATGTTTGGTGTCTAAAGTTAGGAAACTTTTCAAAACAGGAAGTAATTTGGTCACAAAAATGAACCTATTATGTGAGGTCTTTCCGTTCCACAAGAGATTGGCTTCTTTTTCTTCTATCCAAGTCCTGTGATCCAAATGATCTAGGCGAGCCAGCCATGGAATATTCAACTCGTGCCCAACCTGTTTATGTAATGTGACTAAATGAAGTATATAAATGCTTAAATTTGAATTTTTCATACCGTAATTTTTACTATCATTCTCATCTTACCCATCTCTTTATCTCTTATTTTTTATGATATTATTTATCACATTTTTTATTTTCTCCTTTGTTCTTCCCTTTTTGTTTGTCGTTATCTCCCAAAGTGTATTATCACTATTGGGGTTTGAAAATACCATTTTTCGTAATTGCATGTTTTAAGTTGGAACTGACTTGATAGAGGAGTATTATTTTTGCATAAAAATTAATAAATTTTATATGTAAAACTTCACAAATGTGATCAGTCTTGTGCATCATGATTAATTTTTATGAAGGAATATATTATAGAAGATTAAGTTACAGTTGTCTTTCTTAAGAGGGAATGCTGAAATTAGATTATATTCTTATTTGAACAAATATATTTCCCTTCTATAAGTGATTAACATGTGTTTCATTTCAATTCAAGTATTAATATAAGAAAGTCTCTTAGGAAAAAAAAATTTGTGACTCTTATAGTGTCATTTATAGAGCTAATTTTAAAACATTTCTATTAGTTCACTTCGTTGTTTTAAAAGATGAAATTAACATTTGAGTAAAGTTTCAAAAATGATAGTAAGAGTGTCTACAATTTCATTTTAATTTTTGAAGTCTAAAACAACCATTTGGTAATCAAAATTAGTGATAATTTTAAAATTTGGAAATAAAAAATTTCTATAAAATATTCATTTGTAATTATTTACCATTATTAAGAAATTCATTTATATTGAAATAGACAAAAAAAAAAATATACAAGTATAGCACATTTTATTTTTTAACAAACTGTTATAGTGTAAATTTAAAATAAAAAAAACGTTTTAAAATTTGAGCATCTGAAAAAAAAAAGTGTTACAAATTGCATTTTCAATTCTAATACAGTTGCGTGGTGAAATTAAAATCCTAGCTAGTGCAACACAAGGTTACGACAGAAAGACTAATTAATGGTCTACTAGAAGGGTAGGACAGGCCCCAAGTAGCAATTGTACCATACCATTTTTTGGAGGGATAATTTCAATCTTTTCTCAAGTAGGTGCCTCGAGAAAGATTTAACTTGCTCAAGTTCACATTCCCCACAAAACATAAGGCTCGAGGCTCTGTACATGCAAAGCATTGTCATTGAGAAAAACTCCGGTTCCTTTTCAACCTGTGCTCTAATTTCTTCATTATCAAGAAACCAACCAAAGCTCACTGCATGATTTTGTTGGAACTTAGTAAAATTACTGGGACAAATTTAATAAGGAGAATTTGACTACTTTACCAATCTCTAACAATTTTAATTTAATGATTAAATATTATCCATTTATTAAAAATATATACCGATTAAAATAGAGAACTCGACTATTAACTAAATTGATAAAAAAATATATATATATATACAATATTAGTTTACTTACTATCTTCAAAATATTGTTTTAATTACATTTTAATATATATCTGTAGCACACACAAACACAGACGTGGTAAAAAAAGTGTAAAATTTGTGACTCGGGTATATTAAGAAACTCCTTTGTTGTAATATAACAAATTTCAATAGACATACTCAACCTTTTGTTTGTAAAATCTAATTACCTTAGGTATACTTAGAAAAGAAAGATTGTTACTTTATTTAGTTAATTGCAATAGAGGCCATACGTGAGGGCGATACTCTGAATCCATGAATTCTTAGGAGCTGAAATGCCAAAGAGTCTTTGTGAAGTTGGACTGCAAACGTATTGGTCGGTTTTACCCATGCTTGTTGTTCCACATAATTCCTGTAAGTATCAGTGAAACTCAAGTTAGCAGGTTATGTGCTTACTACGATAAGCAAAATTATATTAACTTCTTTAATTTTGATGATATAGAATACATATTTTTAAAAAAATATTTTTCTTTGTTTTTGTGATACATAATCAGCTACTAAATTTATTAAAAGTATATTAGCTAAAGTTTAACTATTAAAAGAAAAGGTTACTTTAGTTTTTTTTTAAAAATACAATACTCATTAAAATTGATAATTAACTATTAATTATTAAATTAACTAAATTGTAGTTAGAAGTTATTAAGAATTCTAAAATATATTTATTTTGATAAATATTATATCTTATAAAATATTTTTAACTCCGTATTCATCTTTTAACAATATTCTTTTTTTTTTAAAATGTAATACTCTTTTTAAATTAACGTCTTTTATTTAAGGAAATTTATTTAGGTTTCATTAAATAAACAAGTCTCATTCTCAAAAGTAATAGAACTTACAGGAATTTTAACCAATAAAAAACGTGTTTAGAAAAAATGTATTGCTATCATACTTCATATTACTAGATTTTTTTTTTCTAAGGTTCCAATAGAATGAGTTTCCATATAGAACCTATGCTTAAGTTCTTATAACAAAAGAAAAAAAATTAAGTTAAACTTATCTTGTAATCTCAAATTCTTTTATATATAAACTAATATGTCAAATTTTTATCACTTTAGTTTCTCCAAAACTGATTTTAACATGTATATAAATTAATTTATAAAATAAAAGAATTATCCCAAACAATGTCTTATTCTAAAATTATTCATCAATAATGAGCAACTCATATATGTGTGATTTCTAGATAATATTTCGAAAATTAAATTTACTTGGACAAACATATAGATATTCATTTATCGCCAATCCTTAAATTTAGTGTTATCATTTATGGCCAAACATATAGTTATCTTCAATACGGCCTTTACCTGTAGACTTTGGCCAAGATTTCTTCAATCTCTTCAACAAAGTGCTCAGCCAACCCTAGCCTTTGTAATTGGTTTACCATGCAAAGCTTTATAAGGTCCTCATCCATGGGATATGTTTGTGGAACTGTGGCCAAGTTGAAGATTTTAAATAAGAAAAACAACGAAAGATAGAAAAAACGGGAAGCTAAATATGTAATTTTAAAGACAACACAGTGTTTCGATCTGTTTATTAGGTATCTTAACCATAATTCTTCCTGCATGCAATTCAGTTTACTGGTTCACTGAGTCAGCCTGTAATTTGTTTAATTTGGTTTTTAAGAGTGATATTTAAAACTAGGTCCAAACCTCCATTAGGACATCTTTGAATTAGGGACTTTAAATAAGCAAGACACTCAATCTTCCCATGAGCCATGAATGCTTTTGCAGTAGCTGAGGGTGATTGGAACACTGAACCATCATCACTCAGATTGCTACATATATTTTCTTCACTTACACTAAACGAAGGTGGCAAAGCTTCAACATATGATACCAATGGTGGGAAACAATGCTTCCCCACAAGTTCTTCCCTATTGATTCCAATATAAAGTATTAGAAGAATCTTTATTGTGACAAAATTAATCAACCCAAATGAAAAATGGAAGGATTGAATAAATACTTGTCAAGCATATTTTGTCGATCGTGAAAGATATGGGACACTATCCCAGTCACTGTATCTGGGAAAGCAATTTCTAAACCAACACTCTTTGAAAGTTCAACCACGGCAGGAAACACAATACTAAACCAACGTGGGATATATCTATCGATATCCTTGAGCAGCTTTTCAGTATTTGCTTCAATGAATGCCAAACCTGAGATGAAGAAAAGCAAATATATACAAAAAAAGAAAGAAAGTATAAGTCCTCTAAATAGCTATGTCCAACAGCAAAATTTGAAAACCATAGACGTAATATAGAACCTCTATCTATGAGTAATGCACCGGTGTTCCACTTTTTGAGTGCAACCATGCATCCAAGAGTTGCGGGAAGCGTTTCCAATGTAGGGTTACCAAAGGCATCACACTCTCCCCAAAACCCTTCTTGTTTTTGGTTGTTGAGCAACCAGTCCAAGCAATTTTTGAACATGGGTTGGGAAGGTTTGTGGGAATCAGGTATCATTGCTAACCATGCAGTATCATAAGCTGAAGGACACACAAAAGAGTATGGGTCGAAGTTTGAGGTGAATATTTTCCCCTTTGTCATTTCAACACTAATTTGAAGAGACAATGAAGGAGTTTCCATTTGGGTGAAAATAATGAAAAGAGATACTATGATCTATGAACTCGAGTTAGATCCATGCCAAGCAAATATGTTCTAGTATTTATAAGCTATTGGTCATGTGTAATTCTATCATATATTGAGAGCACGTGATTCTCAAACACTGCGTAATTCCAAATAAATATAGAGTTCCATTACGAATTGCCCACTAAAACGGAAAAAAGAAAAAGAAATTCTAGTTTGAACAGAAAGCCCCCTTGCATGGAAAGGAAGACACTGGCATTATTAAAAAATACAAAATTAGATTTATTAAAACTTTAGATGAAATTTATGATCAATTTAAGTGAATTCTAATCATTTGTTTTTTTTTTATATGTTGTTTGAATAAATCCTCCAAAAATTGAAGTAACTTTTATTTCTATATATTTTAAAAAACGCACAATAACAATTCTAACACTGAATATAAATAAATTCCAATATAGTACTGCAGACATGGAGACAATAATGTATATTTTGGTCAGGAAAAATTGCTGTACTTTTATGTTAAGTAAATAAATAAAAGAAGTAGAACTCATCCGTTGAAACACGTGTTGTTCAGACATTGTATGAACATTGAAGGACAACAGTCATAATGTCACGCTTTACACGACATACGGCAACACATATTTGAAAGGGTAACTAATCCTTTTTATTTATGTTTAGCTTGTCTTTGATTCTGAGAAAAAAAAGTGTGAAAAAATATAAAAAATAAAATAAATACAAAGAAAGTAAAATACAAAATTATTTGGTTGAAATAAAAAATATTTAATATTACTAGTAAAAAAACAAATATTTAATTATTATTATTATTTTTTATTTTTATTAATAATATTTATTGTTGTTGTTTTGTTTCACGTGCAATGATTAATGCCTTTTCCATCTAATCGATTATTTTTCATTTTTTATGCAACACAATAACAACAAAGCAATGAGAGAGACAATTTATTTTTATTTGTCTTAATTTTTTTTTTATCTTATTTGAATCATGAAAATTTTTATGTGGGTCTCTTTATATATATAGTTTTTTAATTTTTCATCTTTTTCATATTAACCAAACAATTTCAACTCCAACCTTCATTTTTCACTTTCCACTCTTTTCAATTCTTTTTACTTTTATGTTAACCAAATGTACTTTTAAAATTTTTATATAAAAATAAAAATATAATAAATTATCGTGAATTATTTTTTATTTCATAATAAATATATGTGTAAATTAATTTAAATTAAGTAAAAGGTAACAATATAATTAAAAATAAATAACATTATCTTAAATTTTGAAAATAATTAATGAATAAAATTTAAAATCTTTCAAATATCTTATACTTAAAAAGGCACAGAAAAAATATATATTTTAAGCTCTGGTTGGTATCAGAGAGAAATACAGCAAAGAAAATAAGAAAGAAAGAAGTGTTAAAGAAAATAGAATCTCAATATCTTTATTTCTCTTCCCTTCTTGCCCGTAAACAAACTGTTAAAAAGAAATAGGAATAAAAAAAAATGTTGTAGATGAAGTTATGTAAAAAAAAATTAAAATGAAAGAGTGATAAAATTATTACTATATAGGTATATTAATATTGTTATTATAATTAAAAATGATAGTTCAAAAACATAATTTCAGACAGATAAAAGAAATTATATACTTATAATATAAAATAATTTTATATCAACATTTAATCACAAATTATTATATATAATTAATATACAATTTTTAAACATTATCACAAATTCATACATGTCAATGTGAAATTATTTTAATTCAATAAATAACTTTAAGTTTATGTCTTAGATAAAGAGCTAAATTAAATACTTAAAATAAAAAAAATTCATTTTTTAAATGATAGAAAAAAAATCCTCACTTATACTACTCATATTCAATTTAAATAAAATTTTCTACAAAAAAATACGTGGCCCTACCAAAAAAGTTAAATTTAGACCAAACGACTGAACTTACAATAATTGCGGCCTTGGTGGCTGGTACATATTATAATTACAAAAGAAGAAAAAAATAGTGCATACACAATTAAAATAAATTTGGACCACACTTCTTAATTATCAATAATTGCGGTCTGTCACGTTCTTTGCTATGGAATGACACGTGTTACTTATTTATAATCTTTGTTATTGTCAATTTATAAAATTTTATTATTTATTTATTATTTTTAAAATTTAAAATAATATTAACAAATATTGACGATCATATTATTAACTTTATCCATTTCTTATTTTATATGTTTGTTGAGAAAATAATATCGTAAAAATTATTAAAATAATAAATCAGAGAAAAAGTAATTGATAAAAAAAGATAATAGACAATAAAAATAGAAAATGCCATAATGCATAAATAGATATAAGAAAATAAAGAGAAAAATAATTTTTATTCCTTTCTTTTTATTTTCATTTTTCTATGAAATGTTTTATTTAAAAGACATTTTAATTAAAGGATGAAGCTTAATTTATTTTGGAATAGAAAATTTAATTAAGTTTTTAGAAATTTATTTATTTAAAAATGCAATAGCTTCTTACTTGGATCTACTAAAAATAAACGTAAAAGGAAAATTGGGGGAGAAAAAAAAAATGAACATATTTTTGTACATTGTGAATAAGGTGGACTATAAATGAAGGAGTTATGTACATAAATGAATTAGTTGCTTTAAGTTGTTTGATAAGATGCTCAAATGAATTTGTTTTTGGTAGAATTGAATGGTAGAATTGAATACGTATGAGGGTTGATGTATGACATATGATGACATTTTGACGTTTATCTGTGAACACTCATACATAGTCAGAGAAGTTTAGGAGTAATGATGATTTGAATTAAGTAGTGTTTGGTAGGAAGAAATTTTTATTTTTTTAGAATTATAAATTTAAAAACTTTACTTTTCATGTTTGATATGTATTTTAAGAAAAAAATATTTTTAGGAAATTATGTTTTTTAAGAATATTTTAATCTTACTGTTCTGCACAAATATTTGTATGAAGGGTTAAGAATCTAATTTTTTTAATTATTGAAAAGTTTTAATTTTATAAAAATACAATATTATTCTTTTTTAATACAAATTATCTTTAGTCGAAAAATTTAATTATATAAAATTACAATATTACTTATATATATATATAGATTATAAAATTTTATAATTAAATTAGCTAAATGTTATATTTATAATAAGGTTTAAATAAAAAT
>JAMLFT010011774.1:0-10814 GCA_026544285.1 Pachyrhizus erosus | reverse complement strand
TCTATATAAAAAAATCTTAAATTATAATTATTTTGAAACAGAAAGAAGAATATTAAATAAATATATTAAAGATACAAATAAAAAATATTAATTAATTCTTCATTAAAAGATTAAAATAATATTTTTTTACACAATAATTATAATAAAATAGAAATATGGTTCACACCTACAACGAAAGAGAGAAAAAAATATAATAAATGAAAAAAACAAATTATCGATAGTGTTCAAAATAATAAAATGTTAAAATATTATTACACTTTCAGTAAATGTGGTTACAAACTGAAAAATGAAAATAACTTATTTTAAGGGAAAATTATATATAATAAATAAACCATTACGTAGTGCAATAGTGACATTTTACTTTTATCAATGCATTGAACAAATTGTAGCCGTTAAAATGGATCCTTTCTAAAGTGGGCCAAGCAGCGCATTTTGTTTGACAGCTGTTGTTCCATTTACAAGTTTTATTTTAGTTAAATTTTCGGGTTAATTGTAATTTTAAATTCCTAAAATATTATAATTATATAATTTTAATTTTTAAATTTTCATTATGTTAATTTAATCTTTAAATATTATAAACATGAATTTTAATCTTTTGAATTTTTGTCGTACCATATTAATTTTTTAGAATTTATATTCGTGTGATATTAGTTTTCAAATATTATAATTATATACTTTCAGTTTTTTAAATTTTATGATTATGAAATTAAAATTAATTTTTTATGTGATTAAATTTGTTTAATTATAATATTTAAGAGATTAAAATTATACAATTATAATATTTAAAAAATTAAAATATATGAACAATTAAAATTATACATTTATCATATATAATGAATCAAATTGTCAAAATTAAAATTTAAAAGAATAAAATCACACCATCATTATAATTAAAAAATCAAAACTGCAGTTAAACGGTTTAGAAATCAATGAAATTAAGCATGGAGCTATATTGCATGAAAATTCCACGCACTTTGATTTGTATGTAGACTTTGTCAACTCGTAGGCTTCATGACTTTTCAATAAAATAATTTTGAAGCAAAGCGTTTCATCGCTTTGAATCACTCTTAGTAGACTTTACAAAACAAACTAGTTGACTGTTTAAGAAAATCATTTAATGCAAACAAAAAGATTCAATCATATAAGACCGCGTCTACTAAAATTTTTATTATTATTATTTATAAAATTAAATGCAGATATCATAAATTTATAACTATTTATCCACACTATTTATAAATTCATACAAATTTTAACTTCGAACCAAACTAAAGTAAAGGAATTAATAACTCTAAATCTTCCTACAATATTTTTCTACTTATAGTATATATAAATATTGAATACTTATTTATATTTATAAAATTTTAAATATATTTGTTTTTCATTTAATATTTTCTTTATAAAATTTTAGGAATATAATGGAACAATTAACCTAAATAAATTAATGAAACGGAATAAGTCAGAATCATGTTTAAGAATATCCTTAATTTTTTTGCTTATTATTTTATTGGATACATAGTAAGTCACGACCACGATGACGACGCGGTTTGAATAAATTGGCTGCGTCATTTCTGCATCCAAAAAAGAAAGTGAAAACAGTTTACCAAAACAAAACATTACTTTTCATTTTATTTAAAAAGAGGAGTTGAATTTTAATATCCAAAAATTTATAACAACTTATCCATAATATTCAAAAATGTAATTTAGACCCTATTGGCAAAATAATATTAATGATTAAACATTTAAAGTTGTTATAGGAGACTGGTTCCCCAAAGCCACAGTTTACTTGAAGTAGAAATGCCTAAAAATTCCAAAAGTCAATTACTTCTCTGAGCACTAAACCATTCCCACACCCTCTTTCTTCTCCCAACTATCTTGAGATTCAGTTTCTCTTAAATTAACACAATGGTCGAGGTAAAGTATCAATCTTTGAATCCTCTTAGGTTTTAGTTTAAAATCTAGTTGTGTCTTGCTTTTCTCATCAAGAAAAATGATGTTAATTTTCTATTATTCTGAAATGTTTGCAGCAAAAGGTAGTGATCAGGGTGTCCATGAAAGACCAAAAATCAAGGTCCAAAGCTATGAAGATTTCAGTTGGAATTTTTGGTAAGAAAATTCACTTTAAATTAAAGGAAAGTATTTATATCATCCATTTCTTAGGAGTGATTTATAAAATAAAATAAAAATATATATTTTTATTTTTGTATTTTTACTAAAATTTAATTTTAATCTTTATATTTAGGTAAGTTTATTAAAAAATAATTTTAAAAAAAAAATAAAAAATAAAATAATTTTTTAAGTAAAAATTAGTTTATGTATGAATTAATTTATTAAAGTTCTGTCTCACAACTTCTTTAAAATTAAATTTTAATTTATGTATAAATTAATTTTAACTTATGAAAAATGTTTTTCTCATCTTTCAAAACGATTATTTTAGTTCTAAACTTAAAAACATATGTGATTTATTTTCTTTCTTTTAATTATGTTAGTGATATTAACGAATTAAATTCTTATATTTTTAAAATTTGAAAATCAAAATAAAAAATTTAAAAATACATAAATTAAAATTAAATTTGATTAAAAATACATAAACTAAAAATATATTTTATTCTAAATGATCTTCCTCTTTTTAATAAACTTGTTACTTTTGAATACTTAAATTAATCTAATAAGTGAATCTTTACTGAAAATTCCAATAACATATTATTGATGTTGTGCTCAAGATATTTGGATACCTTTTTGTTTTGTTACTTTTTTTCTCTCCCAAAAACAATTTTTGCCAAATTAATTTTCATCATTTATTGTTATTCGGGAATGGATGGTGTAACCTTAAAAGGGGATGAAATAGCGGTAACAGGAGAAAAGGTGGATTCAATTAGACTGACCTCATTGCTGAAAAAGAGTTTTGGGCATGCAGAACTCGTAAGTGTTGGTCCAGTGGAAGAGGAAAAATGAAGAAAAGAAAGAAGAGAAAATAGAGCCAATTATAGAGTTATGGGTGGTGCCTTGGACTAGTGTTCCTCATAACCCTATCCATGCATGAGAAGCACAAGTCAAATTCAGGACCCTTTTTGCTCCATCATGTGATCAAGAAAGAGGAGAAATTAGTAATTGACTCTGAATCTTCATTTCATTCATAATTTTAATCAATCTTTATATGACATGTCATTTAATATTATTAATTATTTTATTTTAAATTTAAAATTTTAAACACATCACATAAAGATTACTCTAGATGATAGACGAATAGTACATTGTAATGGTATTTTCGGTGTGGTATAGTATTTTTGCAACCAAATATAATCCTTTTGTTGTATGCATCTTCATCATGGACAATTGGACATGGGTTCATTGAAAAGCATAAGGAAAAAAAATGTAATTGCAAAGAGATTTAGTTATTGTGGAAAGAAGAAAAAAGAAAGAAAGAGAAAGTAGAAACAATAAAAAGTTATGTTTTGAGCTTGTATTGTGTGATATGGGAGACAATTTGGTGGCTTTGTTCATGAATTCAATAAGGACTTTTATGCATTTTTTTTTTTGGTAAAATAGTAAATTTATCTATGAGAAATTTGAGATGGACATATAATATTTTAAGAATGTAAAAAAAAAAAAAAACTATTAGTTAGATTAGTTCCTGTTAGTAACGGGTTTATTTAATATTTGAAGATTGATATGATTGATGTTTGTAAATTTTAGTGACCAACGTTATTAGAGATTTATTTATTCTTAAATTTATCAAAAACGAATTTAGAAATTTACTAAAATTTTTATATTAATAATAAATAGAAAATACAGTACCATTTTTTAAATGATGTGGGGATTGCATGTGTGTGGGATCAACTGTCAACTGTCTTGAGGTTGATAAAGAGATAGAAAATACGAAAACAGAGCATTGCAGATACTATAAAAAGAAAGTAAGGAACACCTGATTATTTCATTAAGGTGTGATTGGAGAATAATCTTATTGGCAAAATTAATTAAAAACGTTAATTGATAAGTGAAGTTGAAAAATTAATGTAGTTGATAAATATAAAATATAAAATAAACATGTTTATATGTATTTTTATATAATTTTAATGTTATTTTGTTGATAAAATATATTTTAAAGTATTTATAATTTTAGTAGTTAATTAATTTTAAACTTTTGTTATTTTTTATTTATATATCAATTATTTTAGTTACAAATTTTACTTTCAGTTATCTTATTTCTTTCATATTACATATTTTACTAATCAACTTATATTATATCTAAAAATTAATATGATGAGCCGTATAATGTACATATATGTAATTATATTTTAAAATTACAAAGTTGTTATTTTAATTTATTTTAATTATATTTATTATTTAAGACTTATAATTAAAAATTAAATAAAAAATCACTATAAATTTTGTTTAGTCAATTGTATAAGGATTTTGTTCAAATTTCCTTATTTTTATTATTATAATGATAAAAAAAATATTTTTTAATTATCTTTATTATTGCATTTAAATAATTTTATGGATTAAAAAATAAATAAAAATCTATCTAACATTTGTCCATACAATTGCATAAAAAAAGTTCATTCAGATTTTTTTACTTTATTATTATAATAAACATACTTCTTTTAATTATCTTAATTATTATATTCATATAGTTTTATGAGTTAAAAAAAATAGATACAAATTTCTATAAAAAAATGTTTTATTGTATAAAAAATTTCACTCAGACTCTTTTACTTTTAGTATTATAAATACACTTGCTCTAATTATATTAAGCATTAAACATAATTTTAGTCTTGATAAATATTGAAAATTTTGTTTTATTTCAAACATTAATTTTTTACCTTTAGTTTATAAAATTTGTTAAAAGTAAACTTGACCTAAAATAAATAATGAATCAATTAACCATTAACAAACACAAGATGAAGGAAATAAAATTAATTTGATCAAAATTAGGGTCAATTTAACTAGAATTAACACAAAAGTTACCAAAAATATTAACAAAATTTATAGTTTTGTAATGTCCTTTATCACTTATTTAATTTAGTAAAATTTTTATTTTACCAAGGATTTTTATTTAAATTTTAACTAATACTATAAAATCTCAAAACACCTATCACCAAGGAGTTATAATTTACAAATACTTATTTATCACCGTATCGTTCATGTAACATCTCAAAATTTTGTAATATAATATTATATTTCTAAGATTTATCTTCCATTTATTCTTGATTTAATTTATTTAGAATTTAAGAAGAGAATTAGTAGAATAGTCTGTGAAAGAAAATTTTAAAATGGAAAAAATAAATTTATAGGAAATAGTCTATGAAAGAATAGGAAAAAGAAATAGAAATTTAAAAAAAAATAAAAAACATAGGAGAAGAATAGAATTTAAAAAAATTAAGAATAAATTTTTAGGAATTAAGAAAAATTAAATAATTATTTTAAAAAAAATAATCAATTCTTAAAAAAATAAATAGATTTTTATGAAAAAGAAAATTTAGTTTAGTCAAAGAAAATATAATTAGGATTATAGGATTTTTGAAAGAATTTAAAAGTATAAAATAGAATTTATAAAAATTAAAAATAGAAAATAGAAAATAAAATAAAGAAAAGGAAACGAAGGAAGAAAGTTGGGAAAGGGGCGAACAGGGTTCAATCCCTGGCCTTGAGAATAGGAGAAAGGAAGCACACACCACGACCATTTGGGCTACCTGCTTTTAGGTGAAAGAAAATGGCCCAAAGACAATATTAACTAAAAGTGTTGAGTAAAAATAGAAAAAAAATAAAGTGTGAATAAGAAAAGAGTGGGGGACGAATTTGAAGGCACAAAAGTGAGGGTCAAAGGAATAGTGGATAAGCAGGGATTGTCATTTGACCGCTAGGCCCATCATTGTTATTTTTACAAATTAAAATCTAGTTAACCTTTCGTAATAACGCTTAAACCGCCATGAAAGCACCTTCATTGCCCTTAACCTCGAGACATTTTTTTTTCAAAAGCTGGGAACTCTACTCTAAGCCACACCATGCCTTGCAAAGGCTACCCCTGCCACTGCCTAGCCTAGGAAGACTTCACTGTGAAGGAAGAAGGATCACGGAGGCCTATAAATAGGGAATCGAAGTTCAAAATTTAGGAAAAATATAAAGGAATTTGACTTCAAAATTCTCCTTCGTTTCTTCACCAACTTGCCTCAAACTTGTCCTATTAGTATCAAGATCACCTTGCGAACCTTTCTGTTGAAGAAATTCAAAGGATAACACAAGGATCATGAGTTCATAGAGGGTACAGAGCTTTGCCATTAACGAATTGCAAAAGCTTCATTGAGGTAGGAGGAGTTATCCTTTCTCTCAATTTAAATCATAAAACTATTCTATATTACTCCAATTTGATTTCTGCATAGTTTTGTGATCTAATTTGCACTATATCTTAGTAATCAAGTTAGAAATCATTCATTTCAAATTCTGTAAAAATTCAAATTCATTTAGCTTTATCTAGGCACGAATTGATCAATTATAGGTTGGAATTAGTTGAGAGTAAGTTATTGATGAATTTTGGACAACCTAATTGCCAAAAAACACGAAGGGGATCGAAGTTCCCAAATTCAAATTCTCTAGTTCGAAAACCAAAGTTAGAAGTCGAAGATGACTCAAAAATGTCCATTTTGCCCCTTTGTGTAAAAATTTACCAAAATACGGCTATTTTGTTTTTTTTTTAAATTTAAGGTCATTTTTGTCCATCCAAGCCATGAAAATTCACCAGAAGATAGATCTAATAAGTTAGAAAGGCATGATATAATTTTTCTTAGAAAATTTAAAGAAAAAATTAATTATTTTGAAAAATTCCAAAAATACCCCTAAGTGAGAAAATTAAGATTTTAAGTATGTTTTAATCAAAATCTTGAGGGAAATTTTTTTGGATCTGTTAGGGACCTGCCTAAGAACCTTAATATCACTTTTGAAATTTCAAAATCTTTTAAAATAAAATTATATTTTCAAAATGACCAAAATACCCCTAGGGTCTAAAAATGAGTATTTTTGTCCTTTTAGACCAATCTAATTTTTAGAAAATAACCTAAATACCTTGTTACAGAGAGTAGTATCTAGCTTAAAAGTTTTGGGGTAAGAATCTGACATAAATAATTAACAAGCTAAATTTATACAAAAATGACCAAAATACCCCTAGGATATAAAAATAAGCCTTTTATCATTTCTAGGTTATCCCAACTTCAGGAAACATGATCTAAATTATTCTTGGAAATATTAAGACCTTTTCCAAAATTTATGGGTTAAATATAAAAGAAAAAATTCATTAAAAGGACAAATATTTATAAAATGACCAAAATGCCCTTAATTTACAAAATTCATTTCTTTATTCTAAATTTCCTTTTTGAATTTAGTAAATTATTAGAAAGCACTAGAAACCTACATATAAATTATTCTAGGAAGAAATCGTAAAAACAAAATTCTAAAAAATCATATTTTATAAAAATGACTAAAATACCCCTACCTTAGAAAGTTTTAATATTTGACTATTAGAGCCTTCTAAGGCCAGGAAAGACAAACTTATAACACTTGAGTAACTATATAAGATATTGTGAATTGAAAATGAGAATAAGAATACCTAAAGGTCATATTTATGAAAAATGACCATTTTACTCTTGTCCTATTCTCTGACTGTAAAAAAAATATAATTAATTGTGTATTATAATATATTGTATTGGTATTGATGATATAAATATGATATGAATGATCCCATTATTTGTGAAAAACATATATTCTTGTTTACTGTCCATCAGTGACAGTAATTCCTGAAAAACCTTAGGATAATTGATGAACTGAGATATGCTTAGACAATGATAATACAATCTAGAATAATTGTAATGTATAAATGGATGTTGTCCATGGAGAAGATTGATGTGACATCAGTACCACTATAAAAAGAAATAGTAGAGATGACAAATGTGATAAGGAAGGTAGATTAAACCAAAATCCTATCGAGTGAGAATTTAAGACGAATGATGCAATGGTTGACCACAGAAGGTGCTTTAGGAATGTACACAGACTTTAATGAGACCTTGGGGGTAGACAAGGTGCCAAGTTGTGAACCGCTAGAAGTAAAAAGGGTGTCACAGAACCGACTTGGTGTCTTTGATAAAGCGGAACATTACCAAGATTTAGTTAAGAGTACCTTAGACTGAGTACTAGGCAAGGTATGTACTTTTGGTCATCAACCAAAAGTTGCAAATTGGATTAATTATGATATGCTCGTCTAAGCCCTTCTGGAGTTAGTAGTATAGGAGGCTACGAAGGGCCCCTAAGCAATTAGAAAACCTGATTAGGCACAAATGGTGAAAGGAGAGATTACGTTAGATAGACTATCCTATATTATGTATATGTGTCCCAAAAATAATAGCTCACTCCTACACCCCCTCTCTTACAGACTAAGCATGGCTAACGAATTACAACCACTTTTTCATCTAACAGTGTTGCTTCTAGAAGGGTGATGGACCTATGACAGGGTCCAGGGTGATATTACCTTCACAGGATACGTCCGTTTCGCTTTCAGACTCGCCAACATTGTGATACCCTAGTAGTTCCACCATGTAGTTCTTTCACAAACCTCACCACCCAGGTTTCTAAATGTACCAGCTAATCGGAGATGACCTCAAACTCCTCAGCCTCCTCAATCATCAATGGGATCAATATAGGCCTATAATGAGAACTAGAGAGAAGAATTGTCTGTTGAAGATGATCTCTCTTAAGCTTTAAATTATAGTAGAATAAGTTGTTGAAGAATTTAAATAAAGGACTTTTGTTTCTAGTATTTTGTATCGCAACGTTTAAAGAATGTATGACCTTTCTATCTTATGTATATTATGTAATGAGAACTTGGAATGGAAGTAATATAATGAGTTAGTTTATTGTCAAATTGTAATTTTTGAATTAATTAAGATGAGAGTTTTTCCCTGCACAATAACTCTAGAAAAATTTACTAATCAAATAAAAGTAATAAAAAGGGGCGTTACAGTTCACACATCATGTAATTAACAATAAAACTCAGTTGGAAATATATATTTATAAAGTCAAGTGTACACCTGTATATATAATGCATCTCAAAACATTAACTATACTTAGTATTTCTACATTAATCCAAAAATAGAGGGATACTGATTAACTAGGTATTATGTCAACTTATAATCCTTTTTGCAACTTTTAATCAAAACATTTAAAGGAGTCTTCTTCCTTTAAAGTCTCTTTTTCTTCTTTTGATTTGTGAACTTCGTTGGCAGCTGAGCCAATTGATGGGTTGGGATCTACGGGAGGTTGGGGGTGGCATGGAGCATATGGGACATCTGGTGGGATTCCCATGCAGCAATGAGGTAGGGTCTGTGTCATTATGACTAGAAGATTGATATGTGAAAACCCATGTGGTATTATTTCTATAGATAAAAAGGCAAACCTCACATGTCTTATAAAGGTATCATTCTCAAAAAGAGGATCGTGTGTCCAACTTTCCTCTAGAGGTATGATCGTCAAACAAAAAAGTGGACAAAAATTATTGGCCATCTAAAAAGAAGGGTGGTGTAGGAGTGAGCCTTCTATCCTTACATACACATGCAAAATTTTACTAATCTACTATGTACTCTCATCTCACTGTTCATGCCTAATTAGGGTTTCTAATCGTTTAGAACCCTTCATAGCCTCCAATTCTCCTAACTCCAAAGAACTTACACTAGCATGTCAATAAAATACAAGTTTGCATTCTAGGGCGACGATTAGGAGTATATATTCTATTTAGTACTCAATCTAGGATACTCTCAACTGAATCTTGGTAATGCTCCGCTTTGTTGAGGATGCCAAGCCAGTTTTATGACACCCTCTTGCTCTAAGTGACTCACAACTTTGCACCTTATCTACCTCCAAGGACTCACCTAAGCCTGCATACACTCCTCAAGTACTTTTTGTGGTCAACCCATGCAATCTTTATTCTTAATTCTTACTCGTATGTTTTTTATTCATCATTCTCTTCCCACTTCCATTTATCAACTCTTTTTGGTACTCGCTTTGAGCTTAGAGATAATATTTCTTTGATAACTTTATTTTATATCAATTAATCAATCATCACTTAAGTTTCATTCAACTTCTGTTTGAGTAAATTGCTTAAACTATCACAATTTTATGTCTCATCATCTACTTTAGGATTGTTTCCTTAAGTTTTGTCTACTTGAGATAGTTACTTAAACTATAAAGGTTCCTCTACTGTCAGTAGAGACAATCATTACATATAAACATCATCATATATCATAGAAAATGATAACATTACTAATCAAACAAATTTTCAAGTATTATAATAATATTCATAAGTAGAAATAGCCAGAATGAGGGTATAAATGGGATTTTATAAAGTTTTATAAATTTACACCTAGAATCTATGTTTATATAATAAAATACTTGTTCAAATTATATTAATTGCTATATTTATATAACTTTATACATTATAAAATAGATAAAAAAAAATTGGTGTTGTGTCTCATACGATCCATAAGATAAATTTTTCGATGAAAGGTGGAATAAATATTTTAATTTATATATAAAAATATATAAATAAACCTATATACTTAGTTTAAAATATTAAATATATGAATATTATTTTAAGAAATTATTTATTAATAATAAGACTTTATAGTTATTAATTTAACTTTAAATATTTTCAATTTCTAAAAGTATAAAGTTTAAAATTTTAGGAACTCAATATAATAATATTATAAATAATTAAAATTATTAAATATAATTTTTTTTATTTGATTATTAATTACTTTTAATTTTACTTTTAT
>JAMLFT010011773.1:0-10856 GCA_026544285.1 Pachyrhizus erosus | reverse complement strand
TATTCAACTTAACATTATTAATTATTTTAAATATATAAAAATTTAAAAATATAATTTAAAAAAAAATTATATAATTATCTTTAAATACATAAACCATTAAGTTATTAAAATTATATTATTAATTAACGTTGTTATTTAAAAATAAAAATAAAAAAGTAACTATCTGCTATAATAAGTTGATAACACAAAATTGATACCTTTCTCATAATGAATTGATTGAAAAGATATCTATCTATAATAAAGACATGTCCCCGGTTTGATTTACAGTATTTGTTTTTAGATTTTTTAACTGTTGCTAGAAACCACTTTAATATTCTAATTTATCCTTCGCATCAGTTACATTGATAAAAAAATAAAAAAATAAAATTGCACAAACCACACATGCAACATATCCAAATTCAAAGAATAAAAAATGCAGGCAGATACTTTGGCAATAGCAACTTAATGGCTAAAGAAAGCAGACTAATCCAAAGAATAAACACTAAGAAATAAAATTAGCTTAATATCATCTTCCACAGAAAACTAATCTGAAATCTCATTATAGAAAAGGTCTTTTGGAAGTTAGCAATATTTCTCACATGCAATCAAGTCCTTAAACTATTCAAACCAGTTTCATATCAATTCAACCCAGCGACACCAAAACGAGTCGTTTAGATAATTTATCATATGACACACGTTAAGAATGAAAATACGAGTTTCTGATACGGCGTTACCTGGGAAGTGAAGTCGGCGGCGGCGAAAACGAGCGACGACGTTACGCTCTTGGTGACGACGGGGTAAGCATTGAGCATGCGCAGATACCAACCCACGAACCCCGACTTGTGAGAGGGAGAAGAGGAAGAGGAAGAGGAAGAGGAAGACGAAGACGAAGAAAATCGCGGCGGCAAGAGAGAAGCGCGTTGGTGGGGTTGTCCTTTGTGGTGGAAATGCATTTTGACGAGGCGGTGGTGGCGTCGAAGATGTGGAAGCGGTGTAGCGAGGAAACGGATACGGGGCGTGAAAGAAGCGAGGAAGAGGCGTTTGGGAATGTGGCGTGAGATGGTGGTGGCGTTGGGCATGGTTGCGCATGGAACGTGACGAATGTGGAGACTCATAGCGTTGGAAGTGGCGTTTAGTTTGAAGAATGTTCAGTTTTTATTTGTCGAGATCCGAAGTGGGTGGTCAGATCTTGATACTGCTACAACCTCTCTTAACTGGTAATATAACTGTACGAAAATAATTCTTTTTTTAAATCTAATTTAATTCATACTTGTTTAGAAAACAAAAAAAAAAACAATTGAATTTAACTGGATACTTCATATAATTAAATGGATAAAATAATTCATCCTGTTTTATTTTTAAATTTAATCTATTGCCTATATCATGTATTAATTGTCACGTGGATATAAATAAATGCTACGTGACATTAGTATATATATTTTTTGATTTTTTTAATTTATAAAATTTTATTATTATATTTAATTATAACAAATTTTTTTATACCAAGTTAATGAACTAAATTATTGAATCTTACATGAATCTTGTTTGATTTAAGTTTCGTAAAACAAAAAGTCTTATTATCTACTTATATATATAAATACTTTTGCATGTTGTTTTTCATTTTTATCATTTATGTCTGAAATAGTTAATTGCTGGCAATTTTTTTCTTACTTCTATTTAGTTAATGGAGAAATTAAGTGAGCAAGAAACATTAATCTACTAATCTTTTTATTCTTTCTCTAAGCTAGCTTTTTATTTTTTTTATTTTTCAATTTATTTGATTGCTTTATGTACATTTTATTTAATTTTTAATAATTGCAAGGTTCAATATGCTATATTATTAAAACAATTTTCAACATGTATTTTATTTCTTTAATTTGTATAATTCTCATTTATATATTTTTATTAGAGATTTTTTAAAATATTTAATTTTTTCATCTTTTTTATTTGATTTGTCTTGTTTTTTAAATAAGATAATATTTCTTTTATTACCTTTAGAGAAATACTAACCATACTTTCTTTCTAAAAATTTCTCTACAACTTGTTGAAATTTATTAGAAATAATTAACTTTGGTGAGTTTTATTTTTTATTTAATAATTATCTCTCTTGATTTAAGAAATAAATTTTATCAAAATTAATTATTTTTAATAAATTTTAATAAATTATAAAATAAATATTAAAAATATATTAAAAAATATTGTTAATATTTTTCTTATTTTAATATGTTTTATCTGATGTATGTGACATTTTTATACTCAAGATACCACAAAAAAATTAAATTAAATGCATCTAGAAAGATGGATGAGCATACATAAAAAAAATTAATAAAGTCAAACCTTAATTGGCCACAAGACATGTAAACAGCTTCTGTTATATAAAATTGTGTTAACATTTTTTTTATTAGAACATGTCAAAAGAGAAATATTAAATTATTTTTCTTATTCTTTTTTTAAAAAATTTTAAGGACAGACGTATAGTAAGTTTTATAAGAATGAAGGAAATAATAAATGAAAAAATAGAAAAAAAAAACATATTTCAAGAATTTATGTTTTATAACTCAATGATAGAATTAATTCCAAGAAAAAATTATCAAATTACTTTTATAACGTTCAACTAGTGCAGGTATGCCTACGATACAGGAAAAAAATTATGAATCAGAGAGTATTATTTCTTATTATTTTAAAGTGAATTAAATTTACAATTATAACAGAATAATAAATATAAGATGAAAAAAATTATAAAAATTAATATCTAAATTCCACATAAATTTATTATGAAAGATTCTAAATTTTTCGTGATAAAATCAAAACAAAATATAATACAATCAATATTTTTTTTTCTTTTGAGAATTGGACGATAAGAATAATGGTTATAAAATATAATAGGAGAATAAAAGAAAATACCAATTTAGCAGCATGAGAAATGCAGATAGAACTTTGTTCGTTAACAATGAATTTAATCAGCATGAGAAAAATCAAAATAATCAACACTATTCCGTACAACAAAACAAAACACAATGGAATAAAAGTAAAAAAAAAAAAAAAGAATATCCAATTTAGGGTTTAGAGAAGTAGTAGAAAATCAGTATACTAATAATAGAGTTTGCATGTACAAAAAACAAAATCTTTCATTCATTTTTTCAAAAAATTTGGTCCTAATAGAGTGTAAACTAGAGTAAGCTTTAGGTTACCTAAGTACGGTAATAAAATCACTAAACCAATCCATCTATACAAATGATAAAATTCGTTACTAAATACATAATTAAATGTTCTTTTAACTAACAAAGGCATTTAAGTTCGAGCAAACAACTTTATATATATTTTAATTTTAGTCTGCTTTCTATAATTTATTCAACTACTATTTTGCTGTCCTATATGTCTATATGATTTTGAATTTTTTTTTATCTTTTATATTTTTCCATTGATGTAATTAATATGTACATTTATTTTGCATCTTTATTATTTTTATTTTTTTATTGATTATATTCATAAAAGTTACATTTAATTTTGACTTAATTAAGTTTCTTATTATGTAATTTAACACTTTTTTATTTATTGTCTTTGTAATTTTTTTGAAATTATTGTTGCAAATTTTAAATTTTTTATTTTTGGTCTTTTTGTTAAATTTTGTTAAAAAATATTAAAATATTATATGTCAGAATATACTATGTTAATATTGTGCTACATTATTAGTGATATATTAAAGAAATTGTCATATTATTGGTTTATTATAGAAATTAAAAATAATTTTTTTTGCAAGAATTAAAAATTAAAAAAAATAAAATTTTACAAAAATAAAAAATAAAAATACACATTTTTATAAGGATGAAAAACAAAAATAATTAAATAAACTAAAACAAGTAACATTTTTACAAGCAAAAAAAAATAAGCATTAAAATGCAGTATATAATTTTAATTAAAAATTAATATGTAATTAACAATTACACATTTTTTAATTATTTTTTCTTGTTTAACATTGATCTTCACATAAACGTTTTTTCACTTATCATATACATTATTTTTTTTATGGAACACACATATCTCATAAAATAAAAATATACTCTTTAAGCACTATCAATAATACTTAAAATATGTATTTTTATTTTAAATAAGAAAAAAAAATAAAACTTAAAAAATATATAATTATTATTTTTTAATTAAACTTATATACTACAATTTAAGGTTTAATTTTTTCTTACTCATCAATATGATTTTTTTTAGTTTATTTAATTGTTTTCATTCTTCGTCTCTAAAAATTTGTTTTAATTTTTTGTTATTATAAAATTTTGTTTGTTTATTTTTAGGTCTTGTAAGGATAAAAAACTTAATTAAATCTTTATTTTTTTAATCTTTCATTGATCAAAATGATTAAATTTATATTTATTTTTTAAATTTAACATTTTTTTAAACTGATTGCCAATTTAATATATTTTAAAGCCAATTTTAATATTAATATGATAGTGGTAATATTCAACCCAACGTGTGTTGCCATTACCATAAAATATTTTTGCATTCTTATTTCTTTTATCTTCCATTGAATAAATTGATAAAATTTACAATTATTTTTCAAATAATTCATTAACTGAATTTATATTAACTTTTGAATTTAATGTATTTTTAAACTTTTTGTCAATTTAATATACTTTAATCTGAATTTGATATTAATATGGTAACGGTTATTGATATTAAATTCTTAGATCCACTGCAAGAAATAAGATTATTTCAAGCAAGAATTGTCATTTATAAATTTAAAATGTCATTGCGAAAATAATTTTTACTAGAAAAAAATTATCATTACATGTTGTTCCTTAAAGGACCATTATAAAAAATTTTGCAACAGCATTTAATATTCTTACCATTACCTATGTTTTAATGGTGATAATTGTCACTTTCATTTTCTTACATTTTTTTTACTACCATAAATAGTTTTTATTAATTATTGAAATCGTTATCATATTTTTCATGTCTTAAAAATTATTGTCGCTATTAAAAAACATTAATGTTCATAAATCAAAGTCACTACAATAAAAAAAAAATTGAACTATTAGTATGATTGTGATATAATGAATTGATATCTTTTCTCACCAACTAAAGTCCCTACAATTATTTTCCTCTCTTTCGTTTAAGCTTCACCCCTTAATAACATTAGACCACAATATAGGGTCTTCGCTTTCTCTTTTATGTGAATTATCCCATATATTTACCATAATGTCTCTACATTATATATATCAAGTAATAGCTTGTTGTATATTTTTTCAAACTTTTTTTGTCATTTTTTTTTAGATTTTCAAGATGTAACAAACAATAAAAAAATATTAAAAGATGAAAATTTAATAAGATAAGATCAACTAGAAACAAAATCTATAAATATAATTCTATAAAAAATTCATTAATTTAATTTAAAAAAAAACAAAGTCAGTAATAAAATATAATATTTAATATAATATTTGAAAGTGAAAAAAACAAAGTCAGTAATAAAATATAATATTTAATATAATATTTGAAAGTGAAACTTCTCACTTTATAGAATAAAGTGAGACTTCTCATTTTATAAAGTAAAGTGAGTCTATCTTCATTGTTTAATTATTTAATTGTTTACATTAGTTTATACTTAAATTTTTTAAATAAAAAAATCTCTTTTATATTATTTTCTCTTTTATCTTGTTATTATAATTACAAAATAAGCGTTGTAACTGTCATAAGATAGAAGTTATAATAAAATTAAAGATTTTGTTTTATTTAAAAAATTTAAATACAAATTAATTTGAACCCTTAATTAATTAGATGATAGAGATAAACTTACTTTATTCTATAAAATGAGATGCCTCACTTTAGAATATCCTCATTGGTTGCCTAAATGATGTTAATAATAATTTTAATTTTTTAAAGTAAAAAAGTAATTTAAATCATTTGGAGAAGCTATTCTTACTTTTAATAAGTTGTATGACTTGTACTTTAAACATTTAATTTTATTTTTTGTCCATTTTCAATAATATATTTTAATTTTAATATGATTTAAATTTAAAATCTTGACACATTGTACTAATTCAAAAACTCTTATTTAATGTTAATTTGAATTTAATTTTCAAAACTTGACACACTTTACCAATAAAATATTATCTCTTTGCTTTTATTATTATTTACATTTTTAATGTAATTTTTTTAAAAAAAAATCACTACACAATACACCTTTATTTTTTATATAGAAATTTTGTTTAAATTTTAAAATACTATACATTTTAGAAAACTTGCTAATTTAATACTTTAAATTAAATCAAATATTAATTTTTACATATATATTGTATGACAACATTTAATTATAAGTTGATTTTTTTTAGTAATGCATTTTAGTTTTTTTCTTACAATAAGTAATATTAATGAGATAAATTTTGAATTGATTAATATTATCTTAAAGGAAAAAAAAGTTAGGATTTTGCAGTAATATTAAATGTTATTGGCATAGAAAAGCACTTTCTTCTAATAGTACTAGACATGTTGGCATAGAAAAATATATATTTTCAATGACAATAAGTATGTTGATATAAGAAAATAATCTTTTTTACAGTGACTATAAATATTATTAACATTAAGTAATACATTCTTCAACGATAACATGTACATTGACATAGAAAAATAATTTTTCACAACGACAACAATTATACTAATATTAGAAAATACTTTTGACAGAGACATTGACATCAATAAGTTTTATCACTTAAATAAATATAATTTTCTCTACAATATATATTGAGCTTGTTGACAAAACGAAAATTTTATTTCAGCACCAAAAAAATGTCACTGTTAAATATATATATTTGTCAACAACTCAATTATTGAAAAAAGTCTCTACGAATATAATTATTTTTTTAATGATCAAAATGTTTTTCTTTCTTATTAAAATCATATTCAACTCAATTTGTGTTGTCATTACCTTCAAATATTTTTGTTATCTTACATATTCAACTCAATTCATATCTTTTTCTTTTGATTTTGTTCAGACAAGATACATAAATATCACATCCTTCATGTTTTATATATATAAAAAAAAAAATCATTTGTCTCCTAGGACTGGAGTTTTCCCTGCTTCTGTAACAGTAAAAACCTCAATTTATTTTATTAAAAAAATAGGAGCAAATTAGTAAAAAAAGAAAGAAAGAAAAAAAGAAAGAAAGTCAAGCATGCAAGTGAAAAAAATGCTGATTATTTCGAATTCAACAATTTAGCAAATAAAATAAAATAGACAAAAAAGTATAAAAAACTTAATTCATTATAAGAAGTAATTTTTTCACATAAGTAATAAAAAGATAGGAATGGTTCCAATCATATAGTACCAATTTTATTTAGGAAATAAAAAAAAAAGGTATAAAGAAGCATTTTTTCAAGAATGTTTTTTTCTCACTACATATATGTCAAAAATTAATTGCACTCGTGATATTGTACCTGTCGTTAATCTTGGAAGATTTTTGCACACAAATATAAAAAAACAATTTTTGGAGAGAAACATAACAAATATAAGGAAGAAACATTTAAAACTAATATTTATTGAAACTACTCTAGATGAATTAATTTTAGTGCAGAATGTAAATCCATACTTTTGTTTTGTGACCGAACTGCTTAGTCGAATTAGTTATCAAGAAGTTTCAGAAAGCTCAAATTTATAAAAGGAGAACACTTAAAGGTTTAATTTAGATTATTAGATAGAAAGTTTTTTGAAGGAGAATAAAAGGCGATGTTTCCATAAACCACCATGCCACCATCTGAACAGAAGCAACTACCATGCCATCTTGTTAATGGTTGTCAAAACCCTAATGCCACAAATTCTCAACAGCTATTCTTTGGTGAAGACAATAAAGAAGAGACGCCATTGTCTGCTGTAGCATACAATACATGTTCTACTCTTCCTTGCCCATCATGAAGCCTCACACATGATTTTTTAACCCTTTTAATTACCCCCCATAAGGTTTTGAAACGAGTTTAATGGGATGTTGAATCGAATTCGGAGTTGATTTCAAACAGAATAATTGGATAAAAGATGGTGATAAACCTCTAATTCTATAAGAGATAAACAAATTTGTGGTTGATTTGACTGTTATTAAATTATCATTGAATTTATTTTTTTGAAATTATTTTTTATTCAATTTAAAATTGTTATTAAATGCTGATTGTTTTTGCTTATTTCAAAATTTAATTTTCACAAATTTTCACCTAAAGATCAAATTACAGTATTGTACTTAATTTTGAGTTGGGTTTTTTAGTTTTGACAAACTTTTTGGGAGGGAAAATTTTCCAATGTCTTTTATTTTAAGTAGTAAAAATATAAATTAAACTTTTAAGTCTACAAAATAAAATGCTTCGTATTTTATTAAGACAAAAATTAATATAAGAAGATTTTTATCGTATAGCAACACTTTAGAGATTATTTTTCTATCAATATTTTTTTTTTTTTTACTTTATAAGGTAAGTTTATATCCCTTTTTATTATTTATAATATATTTTTTCTATAATAAATGGAATTTAAAATTTACTTGCTAATTTTTGTATACTGTATATATTTTTAGATGACACAGAAGACTTAAAAGGAAATTAAAAAAATGGGAGTTCTATCATACTACAAGAGTAAATTTTTAGAATTCAAATCAAGCGCCATTAGATTCAGTTGTTTTTCTCTAAAATAAATTATTGTTTCTTAAAAAAAATAAAAGTTTTACTAATATGTTAATATCATGTTAAACATTCCAAGAGAGTATTATGTCACCCATAGGGGTTCATCCTACTAAAATAAGATTGTATGAAAGATATCATTGGTCTAGACAAAAAAAATCAAACTAAATAGTACTTATAATATTATTAAATAATTCCTTTAATTATTATTATTACTAAATCACTCAAATATATAGTATGATATATGTATATATATTCAAATTAACTCAATTTATAATTAAAATTACACTCAAGATATTATGCAAGTAAAGTAATAAACAATTAATAAGAAAGTTATACAATTTATTAATAAATATTTATTTCTTTTTATCAAATATAAATCAACCAATGTGAACTATGTCTCAATTCAATATAAAATTATAAACTTTTCCGTAAAAATAATATTATTCTTTTTATTAGTTTTTCATTAATTTAGATTAACATTCTAGAGTCATCACATTAAATTTTGATATTTATTAAGTTACAATATTATTGTTACCATTACAAGTCATGTAATTCATGATAAATATTTTTATAATTTAATTAATTCAACTAATTTAAATTAAATTAAAAACATCCCCAAAAATATCATTTATTTACTAATACTTACAAAATTTCACTCAATTTTGTTATTTCTTCATCAATTAGAAAAGTTGTTTTCTTTCTCTTCATCTTTGAAAGATTTTGAAGATTTAAGTTAACGAACAAAACTATTCTAATACAAATTAATCTTGGTGGCCAATGTTTATGGTTGTGTAAGAAAAGTGTAGTTATTGGATACAATGCACTTTGTACAAATAATCATGTAACAATACTTTTATAGAATTGTTTTTTCCACTGGAATAAATTTTTTTCTTTTAGTTCATAAAAATAGATAATTAGAATCATTATAATCATTAATTGCTTAAAGATTCAATTAATTAATCTTTTTATGATTCAAGTCCTATCATTATACCAATCACCGATGTCACTCTTCATTGATGGAAAATATCATTTTTTTCATATATATTTAATTCACTGTCTAAACCTCACATATATTAATTTTAAAAATATAAACAATCAAAAAATATAAAAAATCACATAAAAATAATGAAATTAAGAAAATAAGAACTAAAATCATCAATCACCTTCATTACTCTTTTATTGTCATCATATTCATATGTATTAAAAAAACTCAATTAAGATTGATGGTAAAATAACTTAACCACACTCTCGATAAGAAATAATATTTTTCAATGTTGATTCTTCAAGACTTCTATCTTTATCCTTATATAGTTTATTTTAAGATTTATCGTCTGTAACTTTAAATTTTTAATGGATCAATTAACAATTAAAAATAAAATTGACCCTAACAATAAAAATAATATTTTTAAATCAATGATTAAATAAATTTTATTTATACATATATTTAAAATATATTCATTAAAATATATTATTAATCCAAATTAACACATAAAAAAGTTGTTTTTTTTTTAATTTTTAATCATATATCATTTCATCTTTGATTGTATCTAATAATGATGCATTAAGTATTAATCAACCAAATTTTATTGTTCATGCATATAATATAAGAAATTAAATCCTAACTAAAATGTTTAAGAAAATATTATAATATAAGTATTATCTTATCTTTATATTTATATTATTTTTACGGTAATCTATAACTTCAAATACCTGAAAACCCTTTGTTTATATAATTAATATTAGTTATTTCATTTCTTTATATACAGATATCAAAGAATTTTTTTTAAAATATTTAATCATATATCATTTCATTGTTGCATATATGTTTGAAATATATTTTTTGAGATACAGTACCAATCCAAATTAACTCATAAAAAATTGTTTTTTTTTTACTTTTAATCATGTATCATTTCATTTGATTATATCCAATAATAATGCATTAAGTATTAATCAATCAAATTTCATTTTTCATACATACATATGATAAGAAATTAAATGCTAACTAAAATGCTTAACAAAATATAATAATATAAATCTTTATATTCATATTTTTTATGGTAATTTATAACTTGAAATACCTGCAAGCCCTTTTTGTTTTATAATTAACGTTATTTATTGCATTTCTTTAATTATAAACGTATTTGTTTAAAGAGAAAACTAATGACTACAAAGTGTAATATAAAAAACTTTTATTAATTTTTTATTAGATTTAT
>JAMLFT010011772.1:0-10828 GCA_026544285.1 Pachyrhizus erosus | reverse complement strand
GATATAAAAAAATCATGTTTGGAATCATAATTTTTTGTAAAATATGAATTCTAAGAATTATTATTAGGAATAACTAAAATCTGTTTGGTTATTCATAAATATTTTTGAGAAAACTTATATTTATAAAGAATAATGTGTTATTTTTATTAAAAAATTTAATTATTTATCACAATAATTATTTTAATAAAAGTAATATGATACTTTTATCATAGTAGGAAAAAGTTTAATTCAAAAAATTTAAATTCTCTCCATCTTTAAAAAAATATTTAGTGAGAAACTCAATTAAAAAATAATTTTGAGAATGTTATATTGCTAAAAATAAATTTTAAATATACATACCAAATGTCAAAATTTAACATTCTTAACTTAAGATTTTCAAAAAACTTAAAAGAATTCTCCTACTAAATATTTCTAAGAAATAGATGAGGTTCTTTAATCCATCAAACATAAAAAACAATCATATTTTTAGTTGCTAAGAAGTAAATCACGTTCTTTAATAAAAAATAATTACATTTTTTATAAAAATAAATTATGACCTTTATTTCTCATAGACAAATAATGTTCCTCAATTAAAAAAATCATATTTCTTATTTCTTTCTTTTTCCAATTTTCTTTATTGATGTTTTATTATTATCATTGTTATGTTTTGTAAAGATTTTTGAATAAAATTTTAAATAGAATTTTAATTTAATTATTATTGTATTTTTAAGCAATATTTTAATTATCAACTTCTTATAATTAGTTAAAGTGGGAATAACATGTAAGGTATGAACATTTAGTTACTTAACAGAAAAAGGTTAAAGTTATTATTCATATAAATATGAATTCAAATATGTTTTTTTAAAAAAACTGTGAGTATAGAAACCGATAATATACCACCTTACTCAAATTCTACTTATTGTCATTCCTATATCAAAAACTGACATTTAAATCTTAAAGGATCTTGACAAAATTATAATCCTATGATATAATTCAATTAATACCTATTTCAACAACAACAAAAAAAAGAATGTATCCTAACATAAAAATACTATTTTCTTTAAAAGGTTGATAGGTAGTTTTGGCATAAGTGAGAAAAAATATTATTAATTATTTATCAAAAGTCATAAAATCAATTAAAGAATCTTTATGAAACCAACCCATAGTTGGTGTAAATAGAATTGAGTTCAGTCAAGTTCAAATTTTATAAATAAAAAAATATGATTAAATTTTTTTTATTAGAGATAATCAGTTATATTTTTTTAATAAAAATTAATCATCAATAAATTAATAAATACTTTATATTAATATTAGAATGACCAAAAAAAATCATTTAAAATTTTTAAATAAAATTTCTCTTTTCAACCATAAGAATTATGAGCATAAATCAAGCTTACAATAAAAGCATGTTCTATCTTACATCATAATAATTTTGATCATTATAGTGTTGGAAATTAAAGGATCTTAAGAAGGTAATGAGAAAGTATATAGATCGTTTGTAATCTTGAATAGTTAAAGACTAAGAATCTCCACTTTTAAATATATAATGTATCTGTCTTTATTGGTATTATTAGTAATCTTTATTGAATTAATGGTTTATTATTATTTTTATTTTTCTATGGATTTTTATTTTTAGTTTTTCATAAATTTTTATCTATTTTTATTTTTTTTTAAATGTTTTATTTTGTGTTCCTGATGTAAAAATTTTGAAAAACTAAAAATGAAACGAAAAAAAATTTAAGATCTAAACAAAAAATGAAAACTTTTTAAATAACTAAAAATGAAACGATTTTTTTTAAGAAATTAAAATCAATAAAGAATTTATAAAAGATTAAAAATAAAAATTCTTGATAGATGAGCCAGCAATAAAGTTAATAGATCCTTGACTTGATGTCAATAATGATGAGTTCATAGAATCTCCAATTCTTCAAAGGGTTTTGCCATCGGGGAGACAAGGTAAGAGCCTTTGGCAGGGGCACTGTAATTTAGAATAAAAATATATCTAAAATTTGTAAAATTCATTGTATTATTTATTTATTTATATTTATTTTTTATTTTTCTCTTTATTTTTATTTCTTTATCATTAAAATATATTTTATTTTCATTTATTATATTTTTCTATTTTTCTATCAAATCTATATTTTATTTCCATCTAGTATACTGCTTTCCTTGTTACCAAACTAGGCATTGAATGGTGGTGGCCATTGTTGGACAATTTGTGTTTTTTGTTTTTCAATATTGACAATTTGTTGATCGACAATTCTCAGTCTTGTTTGATCAGATATTGAAGCGGTAGTTTTAAAAGTCTCTAAAGAGGGTTCGTATTGATCTTTTGTTAAATTTTATTTTTCACTCATTCTTCCCTACAAAAAAATATCTGATAAAAAATTTGGTAATGAAAATTTCTCTCCTTTAATGTACATAATAGTGTCAAAATCAAAGATAACAGAGTTCGTCATGCTGTAAAAATTTGTTTAGGAAACTAGGTTTGTAACATCATTTTGAAAAACATTGAGAGATGCTTTATAGTCAGTCTTCAATAAAAAAAAAAAACCTTTTGTTGAGTAAATCATCGCAAAATCTTGTATTAAAAAAAAATATCTTTTTAATAGGAGAGAAAAAATTATGTATGAAACTGTAAAGTAATTTTATAGGACCATTCAACTATAAATTTTTATGTATAATAAATTTATTAAATTTTATAAAATTATTTAAAAAATCATAATAGTGATGATTTATAATTAGATGATTGTGAAAAATTATTTTATATTGTTAAGTTTTATCGTTAAATTTTTTTAATAATAAAATAATTTTATTGGATAATATATAAAATACCTAAATAAATTAATAGTATAAAACTGTTTTACTGTATCATCTAATAAAAAAAATCATGTTGATATGAGTTTTCGATAGATATTATAAAAATTAATAAAATTATTTTATATGATAATTTGTTATTGAATAATAGTATAGAACTGTTTTAGACTGTAATAACCTATTTTCTCAAATGATATTTGTTATTTTGTTTAATTAAGAAGGACTTGTTTTAAGATTCGTATATCCTAATTCTGAAGTATTGATTTCTACTAGTAAGGATGCTTTCCGTGACTAGTATTCTAGACAAGAAAGTTTCTTAGTCACATTCTTAATATGGGTTACAACTCTTATCATTTCTTGATCCCAGATTGCAAAGCTATTCCTTAACCCTTTATATAATATATAATAGAGAACAACTGATTTTGGTATAAATATTGGGAATGTAATTAGTAGTTAACATTATTAAAATGTCCTTTTTGTCTATGACATTATCAAATTGCATTTATTTTAGTTCATAAAGTTACAATAAGGACTAAATAAGGAACAAAATGACCTACGTTTGTTAATTTCAAGATTACAATGATATTTTTATAATGTTTAAGGAGTAAATTGATTGGTGATTGTAATTTCAAGTATTAATTAGATGTAATACTCTCCATATTACCCTAACTGTGGGTTCGTCACAGCTTTCGGTTTAATAGAGAACCAAAAGATATACCTGGGAGAAAAGTGAATGTTTGGCGAGTCAAATATTGAAAGGGGATGTCAAGGTGGCAAGACTCTACTCAAGATTCTCTCCACTGCACAATAATGCAGATAAAGGAACATCTCACATGGGTGGTGAAAGTAACGGATATGGTCATCAATAAATGCTTCAGCCTAATTTGCTCCAAACATTAAGTGGAAGCAAGATACTACAACCAGGGCATGGCAATAGGCAGATTTTACATGTGACAAGCACTAGTACATCACTAAATAAGAAAAATAAAGTAATTCGGGCTATACCAAACATGAATGATGACCATATAACATTGTATGTCTGAATTTTGGAAGATGAGAGAAGAGCAAGAATGTCTCTAGCCTTGGATGTTAATCTTAAGAAATGTTCATTGAATAAGCTTTGTTTAGCGTGAGTTATACATCTCAGCCTCATTCATCTGATCAATCAAGTTTCTTTAACTGTGTCTAACTTAATGCAAAGAAAACTGTAACCTGTTTTGACATTTGAACTCTCAACATAATCGAAGCTACAATTATGCGTTGGACCGTGGTTATCAAGACATGAAATGTTATTGGCTTAAATTTCCTTTGATTCAAAATTATGAAATGTTACTTCTTTTTAGATAATAGAGGAAGGAAAAGAAAGAACTACAGTGCGACCATGCGCTTAAAGGAGACACCCCTAGCCTCCTCAGCGACTGAGTTTCAACACATTAAGAAAAGAATCTAGGATAGTAATAAAACGATCTCCTTGGTGGCCCGAATTTGAATAATGAAATGTTACTAAAGTTATACTTCGGTTCAAGATTATATCACTGAGGAAAAAAGAATTACAGATGAACAATTTATTAAATAATGATAACTACATATAAACTATACTCACATAGGCAACTAACTAAATAACTCTCGCTGCAATTTTTTGTTTTGGAGAAATCCAATTAATTAGTTTTATATAGTATGCCTAACTTTGATATTTTAATTTTATTAGCAAGACTATTAAAAAAGAGAGAGAAAAGACTAATGGGATACTGAGGGAAAGAGTTACATTACTTTTGTATCAAGTGGAACTTGAAGTTATAAAATTTTGCAGTAGCAAATATTGAAGTTCTAGTCTGACAAATCATTTCTGCGTCTAAGAATCTGAACGCCTAAGTAATCAACTGGACCACGAACTGCCACATGAGGCTTTCCAACCTTCACTCGAACAGCAGATATTTCTTTATGATTTGTTAGAGTAGTGATTGCAATTTTTTGGGCCACTGACTCCAGAAGATTGTGAGGTGACCCTTCAAGAGCTTCCTTAGCTATACTGCATCACCAATAAGATTACAGCTACTAGATTAGTAAATTACCAATATGAAGAGCGCCACTAGCAGTTTATGCAATCAAACGATGAAAGCAGAACAAAGACGTGCTGAATTTGTTGGTCGCTCACTCATATATTGCTGTGTAACTAACAGTATCTGATAAGCTATCGGATTTGCCAGCTGCTTTGAGATCCATCCAAGCATCTATATCTACCAAGAACTTCTGCCCCAACACCCTTTCTTCGGGCTTTGCTCCATGAAAACCGTGGAATGACAATCCCCTCAGTATAAGTTTATCTCCCCAAGTCAGTGCATCAGATTCCATTTTTGCTGAAATCAACGGCAAGTAGGAATGCTAAGGCAAATTTAGTTTTAAAAAAATCAAACATAACAAGTGTCTTTGTTAAATATAACCATCACACAAAACTCAAAAAGTAAGACTCTGATTAACAAAAGAAACTTCTTGATTTATTAATCCATCTCATATTGATTCATATAATAAACAAATGCAAAAACAAATAGATAACAATACATGACGAGGCAGTAAACCAAAGCCACAACAAAATTGAAGTATAAAAGCTGTACATCAATAATTTTCCAGCTGCAATTCAATTAGTGCCCAACAGAATATGCTTTAGCTGATAATCAAGAGTGCTAAACATTGAACCTTGACTTGCTCAGCATTACACACAAGCGCATCATGCACATTTGTGTCCAGAAAGTAATCTGTTAACTATACAACAGCTTATAAATATAAAATAAAAACGCAAGTTCCCAGTATCAGACCACGTTTTCGAAAAGTGATTTCATTTGGCACCTTTAGCTATTAGTTTAATCACAGGTTCGGTACCCCAAAAATGTTGCTTGCCTGAATTTTATACAACCATATACCAGTCAACCATCCCAACCAACCAACTAGAAAACAAGGATTCTCCATCTCCTAGCCCAACAGAAACTAAACAAGAAAAACTCTCTCCTTCAGATTCAATCAAATCCACTTCCAACCAAGGTTTTAAAAAATGGTTTGAGACCACAATTTGAGCTGCAATGTCAAGGTTTTTAGAGTCACCACATTTGTTCAAAATTTTCCACAACACCAAGAATTGCAACAAAACAACAACTGCAACCGCAATTTAAAACTTTGCTTCCAACCAAGCCAAAATTCCAAAATCTCACCTACCTTATACACAAAATATAAAAAAGTATACAGTTTTATTTGTACCAATTAAAATCAAAATCCAAACGGATAATTGCACATCATTATGGTGAGCAAAGAGTCAAAGCATCTTTGTGCCAGTTGCAACCTTTAATTTAACTGTATACTTGCTTCAAAAGAAAATATGATGCCTTGGAGAAGCACAACTAAATTGTTTACATGGATAATAGTAGAGTTTTAAACCAGAAAAAATAAGAGATCATGGGAGGTATAAAAACAGTCCAGGCACAATTTCGACAACTACTGACTTTAAGTTCTCTATACGTGAAACTCAGCTTGATATCACTAGCATGCAATCACTACCCCTTCCAACACAAAATGACGAATAAACAGAGAGAAAAATGAGAAAACAAGAAAGCATAACAAGATGATAACCTCTGGAACGGTAGCGCTGTGGAATGCAGAATCCAAACGAAAGAGACCTAAATAATTATTAAGTTAATTTTTAGTATGCGCTGTATTTGTACCCTTTTATTATTACTTCAAAAACATTGATGATTGGCACCACCAAACGGACATTTTTTCAAGGGTGATTGGTAAAAGCAATTTCACCTCATTGGTTAATTTTTCTTTCATTACAATCTATAATAATTACACTTGTAAAAAAAACAAAAAAAAATAAAAAAGCAAGCCTTTCAAAAGTTCAAAAAGGAAACATCGAAAATCATTCTGTTTTTGTGCTTTTAGATTTGATTATTTTACCAATTTAAAAGAGTAGAGGCGTTGATGGTGGAAGGAAAATTAAAAGGAAATGGGAGAACGTTTTAAGCAATACTGAAATGGTAATTATGTTAAATTTAAAGCAAGACATGCATAATAGTGAGAGATGGAACTCACAACACAGACGAGAGAACGGTTGGCAGCGTCGACCCTCACCACTGTAGAGCAGAGAATGTTTGTCTGCAAGCGGGGCTTTGGTCTACACTTCTAAACCAACCTTACAAATTGGGATAATGTTTGGTGAAACCAAACGCCCATCAACACCTGGCTCTGTTTGGCAGAGAGACTGAAAGAAAGTAAGTGAAAAGAATAAAAATAAATCTCCTTTGATTGAAAAGAAATAAAATAAAATAAAAATATTTAATAAATATTAAAATTAAATTATTAAAAAAAATATCATTTTACTCTTTTAATATATAGTTGTAACTTATATATAATATGCATGTCAATATAACCGATTATATGACATTATAATCGATCATATTGAACAGGTAATCCACTACGTTTATGCTTTAATACCTTAATAGATTATATCTAAGAGCACAATTTAACATGTTAGATCCAAACAAAAGTGGGCTAATCACCATGCAAAAACTCAAGACAGGTATTTGTGTATGTCTAACGTCTTTTTTATCCTCCAAATAACAGCTTCTAACATAGTTAGTTGCATTTGAGTGAATTTTTCGGGTTGTTATAATCAATTATAGTCCCATATATATACAATTATGTGCAATTTAGGAGGCGAGGTTCAGGAGGCAAATCATGTAAAAATTGTATATAGACTTATTAATTTTATTATTTTATACTTTTTGATTTATTATAAATTTGATTAATGAGATATATTTATTGGAAAATTAATAATTTAAACCACATTTATTGATGGAAAATTATTTCTTTAACTATGAATAATGTAATTAAATATAATTATTAATTAAACTATTTAACTTAATAGATATTTTAAAATAAAATTTAAATTTATAATATTTTAACTAAAATTAATTAATTAATTTAATTATTTTTATTGGTCTTAATTAATTATTTATTTCTTATATATAAAAGTAAAAATAATATATCTTATTTTATATCATTTGATTTAAATTAGTTTATAAATCTCTAAATTATTTAATAATTTTTAATTAAGTATTTTTTCAATTAGGTCATCCGAATCTAATTAAAAAATAAACATAAAATAGATAATTTAATTAAAAAAAATTAGGGACCTATTTAAAAATAATAAGTAAGTTAAAAATCTAATTAAAAATTGTCAAATCTTTATTAATCAGTATTTTCATCTTTATAGTTTTGTAAGTTCTAAACTCAATATTATCAACTTACCAAACTGAAAATACTAATTTATAAAAGTTAGAATATTACCATGAAAAAACTTGATAATTTTTAATTAACTCTCTAAATTATTTGTTATTTTTAAGAAGATCTCTATTTTTTTTTAATTGACTCTCTAAATTTATATTTATTTTTTAATTAAGTTTCTATTATAATTTAATTAAAAAATAAATATAAATTCATAAATTTAATTAAAAATTTAATAATTAAAAGACTTAATTAAAAATTATCAACTAGTTTAAAAATATATAGATTAATTTAACTTATTATTTATTTCCTTTATCAAGGAACTATCTCACCCTAAGGGTCACTCTTTTGCAACTGCTTAGGCTCAAGTTAACATACAACACAATCTTTTTTTTTTTTGGATCAAAAATAGGGACAACATTAAGGTGGACTACTTTTTAAATAAAGAGTTTAGGGTTTTCTTTTTCTTTCCTTTCTTTTTGTCAATTTTCCCAATTTTTCCTCGTCCTTCTCTCTCTCTTTGTCGTTATTGTGATGACACTAAGCCATTTTGCAACTGCTCTATGACAAAAATACCTCATTGCAACCATCACAAGCTACTGCTACAAACCACTACACAAAAACCAAAACAAAAGCACTACAAACCACCACCTAAAAGCATAAACCACCACAAACCAAACCATCGAAAACTAAAACTAAATCACAAACTACCATAAAAAAAAAAATAAAAAAAACTATGTCGATGGCCTTCACAAGTTCCACCAGCATCAACTCAAGGTTCCCAACACACACAACAAGATAGAAGTTGTGCACCTAGAGGCTTAGACACAGGTCAGAGACAGACTCGACAAGAGCAATGCAACAGCGTTGGAGGCAAAATTGTCGTAGTCAACTAGGTCAAAGCAATACACTAGAAGGACAGAGAAAGCTCGTTATTGGCAGCAGTGAGGCATTTGTTGTGGTGGACATGAATGTTATTGCAGAACCAGATGAGGGTGGCGCAACAACATTGGAAAGGTCACATCACAAAAATGATGAGGAGAGACAGTTATGGAGAAGAGAGGAGTTATTGAGTAAGGGAGAGAGAGGAAAAGTGAGGTTGCTGCAAATGCAGGTTCTATAGTGGAAAATGGTGAGGGTCTCAAAGACAAATTAGGAAAGATGATTGTCAAATATAAAAAAAGAAAAAAAAAATCTAAATCTATCTCCCATCATGGATGACTTTTGAGGGTTGTCCACCTTGTTGTTTTATGGTTTAACTAATTTTATTTCTACATGAAAAACTACATTGCAAAACAACTAGACTCACATTTCTAAAAGATCGTTCATAAAACTGTCTGAGGTGCAATTATCTAATAAAAAAACTCACAATATTTGAACTCTCAATTCATTAGCGTTTACTAACAATCAATTCTTAGTTGGGTGAGAATCTACTACTTCCAATCCATGTTTTGAAGCGTATAAAAATCACAAATAAAAAGTCTTTGTTTGTTGAGCTTAGTAATTTGAGTGATACAAATTAAACGAAGACTATGGTAGAATACTTAGATAGGACTCCCATTATGGGAAAGTAATGTTATACCATTTGATCTATTCTCTTTTAAATCAATAGATCAAAATATTTCTCTTTTTTTCTTTCTCCAAATTATCCTAACTTCCCTTTCAAACAAACCCTTTACTGTTAATTTTCTTTCTTGTTCGTCATAGAAAACAAGCAACCAAATCCTTTATTCTTCATATTCTTTCTTGTTCATTTAGAGAACAAATGTACCTAAGTCCTCAACATCCTATAGAATGGTGGTTTCACAGTGGGTTTCGACATTTAAAGGGCGATATGGGTCGTGATTGTTCAGTAGTGGGTTTACAATATGAATCACGGTGGATTTCGGTATAGGTTGTGGTGGTTTCACAACAGGTTTGTAGTATAGGTTACAATGGATTTTCAATATAGGTCGTGATGGTTTAATAATGCAAATGTAAGCATAATGGTGATGGTGTGCAACGATAGAGGTTTTGGGTGCTACAGTAAAGGTTTTCATACTGATTGTTTTCTATCAAATTTTGAGTGGCCCAGTTTCAATTTGTTTTTTTTTATTCTCTATTCATTTTCTATTATGGCTTTGTAATTTTAACGTGGTAGTCATGGTTATGCTAAAGAGAAAGAGAGTACTAGCAAGGAAAAGCTAGAGAGAGAGAGAGAAAGTAACTAGGTAGAGAAAGAAGGAATTTGGGGGAAGCCTTTTGGTGGCAATGCGAAGGAAGGGAGAGCATTAGCAATTACAATAAAAAATTGATGAAAGGGTAAATTGGCAACTTCAAAAAATATTCAGAAAAATAAAAAAAATATCAATTATTGATTTAAAAACTAATAAATTAAACGGACTCACGATGGGAGGAGACCTATCTAAGTAGCCTTCATTTATAAATAGGAGTTTCTTTAAAACCAAAAAGAAAAAAATATTTTATGAAATTTACCATTTGGAAGACATTAACGTAACGGCAATATGTTCCTTATAGCATTGAAAGACAAACATATCCATATTCTCTAAGAAACTAATGCATGCCATTATATTAATTAATACCATGAGAAAGAACAAGAGAAAATAATATTATAAAGAAAGGATTAAATTACTTCAGTAGCTATGTCTATTAATTTATTTTTTTAAATCTAATAATTCTAATCAGTAATTAATCTTAACTATTAAATTTTAGAAAATGAATAAAAATAAAAAATACATGTTAAATAATTTTATTCTTT
>JAMLFT010011771.1:0-10856 GCA_026544285.1 Pachyrhizus erosus | reverse complement strand
TAATAATAATAATAATAATAATAATAATAATAATAATAATACTAATAATAATAATAATAATAATAATAATAATAATATTTATTCATTTATTTTTTTAAACTTAATAATCTCAATTTAATTTTTACTTTATTTTTCTTCAATCAAATAACCTTTATTCTTACTTTATTTCTCACCTTTTCTTTTCTTTTCTCATCTATCCACTTTCTTTCTTTCTATTTCTTTCATCTCTACCAAACAAAAACAAAAGGGTAAAGCTTTAAAAGGTTAAAAAAAATTAAATAATTTTTTTAGCCATTATAATATAGGTTTATTTCTTCCCTTTTAATATGTTTTTTTCTTTCTGTTGTGGATCTTATATATATATATATATATATATTATTCAATTCTTTGTTGTTATTGTTTCAGTTTCAATAAAATTGTAAAATTTTAATAAACGTTCCTTTTAAACTGTAAGATTTTTTTTTTATTTTATTTCATGTTGTTTAAAAAATATTAGGCTTTTTTTAATCCTTATTAGCCTTGCAATCACTTAACAGGAACTGAGACAAAAATGAGACAATTTTTGTGAGAACTAAAACAGAAAAAAAAAAATTGAGAATCAAAACAAAAACAACCTCAATTAATAAGAGCAGAAATGTTATTAAGCAAAAAAGAAAAGAAATAAAAACAATATTCAATAAGTAATTTTTCATAAAACATTGCTACTAGTTAGGAATAAATATGCTTAAAAAAAAGTTTGGTAGAAATACGAATTATAACAGTTAAAAGTATGCCTTTTTATTTATAGTTTTAAAATGGACAGTTTAGGTTTTAGAAGTTTGTGAGTTATGTGTCATGTTTTAGATGCCATTTAGATCAAGTTAAGAATATTGTCCTTACCTACTTAAAAGATATTATAAATTTGTTTTAATATTAGAATGTTGTTAGTATTTAATGTTTTTGTTACACCTTATAAGCTCTATATAGAGAGAGCCAAGGCCAGAAACAAAAATTTAAATACTCCTCTATATAATACATATAATCTTTTATAATCATTTTAAAAAATAACAAAAAGCCTTAATGATTTATATCGTGATTTGTCAGAAAACATTGATAGTATTTTGAATAGATAAATAAAGAGATTTTCGAGACTAAGTTTTTGTGACAATTTGTGTTATTGTCTTTAGTAACATCAAGCATTTTGCTTTGACATAATCCCAAAATGTCAATTGAGAGAGAGAGAGCACAAGTTGAGGTGAAGGTAATCCATACGCAAATGGCACTATATACGAGGGACATGAGTGGATAATTTTTCCTGGGGGCCATAATCTGTAATTTGTTGTAATTGAAATCCAAGAAGGCCAGCAATTAGTTAGATCTCATCCTCAATTTTATATGCTTTCTTTCATAATTTAAAATAATTGAGTATGACCCACTTGACATTGAAACATGTATGATGTATCAGCCCATCCACTATCATTTTACGGTATCTCCTGAATGACTCCCCACGTCACTCGCACTAACTTTTCAGCTATGCATAACAAATATGGAATTTTCCTATTAGGTTCACAGTTGATCATGACTCGTATATGAAGCATCTCATAGGGACACAATAATTGTGAAATAATGTCTAAACCATAGGATCGCCGATTTAAAATAGAAGCTGAAATATCCAACCGATAGTATTGGCTACTGTGATAGATGTATGTTCAATTCAAATAATGATATGGCAAATTGATGATTAGGGATTATGACATATACACATATGTATAGATCGAGATGAGTTACTTATTATTTTTGTTTTAGGAGAGAGATATAAAATATTATATGCACGTTGTAACCATATGGGTGAAAGTCCTAACGAGGTGATTTTTCACTTTTCCATGTTTCTAAATGTTGTGCACATAAATAACACATCCATTCTTACGTAACACCCCGTAGGAACATAAATCATTGATTTGCATGCGTCATGACAAGCACTCCGTTTCCATTTAGTTGCTAGTGAAATCAAATATCCCCACTCCCATAAATAAAAAGAACATATGTATATTGTTTTACCGAAATCTTCGCGTTGGGTCACTTTTGATCTGTTACGTTTGATTTTCTGCCATAATCAATATTTGAATTAAAATAAGATGAGATACCTATAAAATAAATTATAATGCTCAAGTCAGTCAAATTTTTTAGTAGGTGATTATCTCATTTCTATATTTTTCACTCTCCTAACTTCTCAAAGATTGAATAAGGCTGGAGATCAAACATAGCAGATTAAAAGTTACTTAGCATTAAAAAATTTGACATATATATATATATATATATATATAGATTATAGAAAAAGAATAACATCAATGATTTTCTTTCTAGATATACAAACGTCATTTCTCTTTTTTTTTTTCTTTTGATTCTATTATACATGAAATATTATTCTAGTAATTGTACTTGGAATATGTTTGTTTAATTTTTTTCTTATTGGATAAGGGAATCTGTGGGAATGAAAATTGTAGTGAGAGAATTAGTGCCATCTGGTACTGTGAAAACCGGGGGGCCTCTTTAAAAATTTTGCTTTTGAGGCCTATAAGAAGGCCGTTCCACATTTTAAAGTATGTCATCCACAACCTTACACAAGTCATAACCAAATAGTTCATTGGTTAGTATTTTTTTGTGTGTGTGTTTTCTTTGTCTAGCAAGGATACAAGATGGAGGATCAAAATGCATCTAGTGGATTGGGCAAGTTTTTCCGCAAGTTTAAGCCTTACCTTGCTATGGTGTCCCTTCAGTTTGGCTACTCCGGAATGTACATCATCACCATGGTTTCTTTCAAACATGGCATGAGCCATTGGGTACTCTCGGTGTACCGTCATATAGTTGCCACTCTCATCATGGCCCCTTTTGCATTTTTTCTTGAAAGGTATCTCTCTCCTCCTCAATCTTTCTTGTTAAACTTTTCCATGACTCTTATAAGTTTAGAAACTCGTCAAAAATAGAGTAATCTTATTTGAAATGTCAAAACTATAATCTTATAGCTTCTGAAAGTCACATCCAAAACGTGAAAAATCACATTTGAAACATGAATCCAAACACGCTAAATGACAGGAGAATTTTTGTTGGACGTGTTTTGGAAAGTGAGGTTGAACTAAAACAAGCACACATTTTCTCATGTAAAAATTGTCTATTTTCTCATTTCATACATATTAAATATGTACCAATTTATCAAAACTTTTAAAAAGGAAAATAGATGCACAAAATTTTCACGTTTATCTCCCTTCTAGCACACGACCAAGTGTGCTTGGAAACTAGTTGAATCCCCAACTAAGTGTGTTTGGAAAACTAGTTGAATCGACAACTAGGTATGTTTGGAAACTAGTTCAATCCAACACCAACCAACATTCAGACTAAAGTTACAACATACTTGTTTTTACGTTTTTTCTTTGAAAAGTGTAATTTTCAACACACATTAAGTGACTAACACGTACACAAAGTCAAGCTTTTCTTGTTTTATGCCTTTTTTAGCTATTTTAACTTTCTCCACTCATTAGCTTGAGACAATAAGTGTGCGTTTTGATGCTTCCTTTTTACAGAAAAATACGGCCAAAGATGACTCTCCCAGTGTTCCTGAGGCTGGCGGTTCTGGGTTTCCTTGAGTAAGGCTCTTCAACCTTCTTCGCACGTATCACAATATATTCCAAGTACTGAATCGTACATTTTATTTGTTTCTTCTAAGTCCCTTCATGGGCCCAACTGAAAATTATTTGAAGTACACATGCATGCATGCTTTTCTAGCCATGCGTATGATACCTATATTCTTATCCTTTATATACAATTTTTATTACTAAATAAAGACTACCTATGAGAGACATCAGCTATATATTCTTCCTTGTTGGGAAAAGCCACCTATGAGATGAGAAATTGTTAAATAGTTACAGCCACCATGTGTTTATTATACACGTATTGAAGTTTTTAATTAATAAAAAAATTGATAACACATAATTATATGCTATGTAAAATTTGTTAAAAATAATTTCGGATTATCTAACAATTTCTCGAGACACTAGCTACTTATATTTTCTTTAGTTTTGCTTCTTTGGTTCTGTTGTGTACCTCATAGAAAACGAAATCGTTAAAGAAATTAAGGAATATTAATTGCATAATCCAAACTATCGCACACTAGAAATGCGACAAATCGACAATGGTGCTTCATCATATGGGCCCACCATTAGCAGTGGACACATCATACTGAAGGAAGAAATCCACCACAAAATGAAAAATATAATATAAAATTCTTTGAGACTCATTTAACGGTTTAAACATTTAACATAATTGATTCATGGCATAATAATATTAAGCTTTCCACACGGTCAAATGATTTTAAGTTTTATTATTTTTCTAATAAAAGTTGAATTTCAACTAGGTGTCTGTATCTAAAGTTTAAGCAATTAAAATAGTTTAGTTATGATTGCTTCTTTTTATTATTTTAATTAATAATGCAATGGAAAGGACAGCAAGTTGGTGGTAACATAACATGGTCATTAATGGCCAAGTTAATGCCTCTAGTGACCCTCTGAAGAGAATTATTTTACCCCTGCAACAACAGATAAGCCAAAAAAACTTAAGGTGCAGAATGAACGAATGCATCAAACCTAGAGATATATATAATATTTATTCATCTCCCCAATATAACCTAGGCGGATAGAAACTCTGTTAATAAATTTGGCTTAACAAAAAAGGTAAAATAGCGAAAAAAGAAAGAAAAACTGAGACAGAATATGGCACATAGAGACATCTCTTTTTAGACAAAGAATCTACCATCAAGTCTAAGTACGAACTAGGCGCATCTTTTGTACTTTGAGACATGACTTTATTCGTGGATTTGGTTATGACTTGAATTAAATTTTAATCCAACAATATAGTAAGAAGTTACGAATAATAAATTACATACTAGTATTTTTTTTTTACATAATTTGTTGTCTAATAATTTTGTTTGTGATGAAAACAAACAGGCCAGTGCTTGATCAAAACTTGTACAACATGGGGATGAAGAACACCTCAACAACGTTTGCATCGGCCACCGTTAATGTCCTTCCAGCCATTACTTTTATAATGGCACTCATTTGCAGGTAACTAGATGCTTCAATCTTTTCACCATGTTATTAGTGACATCTTGTGCGCTTACGCAAAAGAAAAAGGCTTGTTGCATACCTATAGGCTATATCTAGAATCCAAGAATAATAATATGCCGAAAGGCACAGTCACACGAGGAGGATTTTAGTACTCTTTGCAGTACATATTCTCGATAGCCATCACCCTTATTTTAACAATTTTTTTGTCCTCTTTCCAATTTCCTTTTTTTTTTCTAATCCCTTTATTAAAACAGAAAACAAATTTTTTTGTTAGTTTTATCTCCCTAAAACTATTACGAATTTTTATTTTTTATTAAAAATTATATTCTTAATTAATTTGTACATTTAAAATAAAAACACATCTTTTTAACTCTAATAAGTAGTGAAAGATTAAAATCACATCATTTTTAATAAAGAAAATGTTAATAATTATTCTTAAGACAATAAAAATATTTTTCTTATTAAATGTATAAAAATTCATTCTCTTATAATTTTTAAATGTTTTTTTATATAATTTTCAATAAAAAAAATCTTTCTCTTTTTAATTTTTTAATCAATATTTTTAATACACTAATTAGTCAAACCCTTCTAATAAATATAAAGGATAAAAGTAAATAAAATCTTTATTGAGACCAAAACTAAAATTTATAATATTTTGAGAGTAAAAACTATGTATTGGAACAGCAAACAAACAAAAAAAAAAAAACAATTACAGGTGATTTCTTTCATTATGCTGACACTGATAGACAACACAATGCATGGTATGGGACCAACCATTGACAAGTGCCACCACAAATGAGTCATATTCACATGTTTTTAAAGAATATCCATAATACATCAAGACTTTGATGTAATGCAATCCAACGCAATTTGTGGAAGTTGCGTTAAGCAACAAAAGCAGAATTTTAAGGTATGCATCATGTCCAAATATCTAATCATATTCTTGCAATGTGGTAACCAGGTTAGAGACAGTGAACTTGAGAAAAATACACAGTGTAGCTAAGGTAATTGGAACCGCAGTTACAGTCTCAGGAGCCATGGTTATGACTTTGTACAAAGGCCCAGCCCTTCAGTTCCTCAACGGACAAGCAGCTCACCATGAAAGTGGAAGCAGCACACAAACCTCTGAACAACACTGGGTGCTTGGAACAGTAATGCTCATTGCAAGTTGTGGTGGTTGGGCTAGCTTCTTTATCTTGCAAGTATAACACACTATCCTTGCACTTTTACACATACACATTCTTTTATTTTCATTGAATTATTACTCTTATCTAATTATAAATTATTATATACGATAAGATTTTTAATAGTTATTTTTAAATTATTAATAATAATTTTTTACTAATTAATAATATAATTATTTTATATTATGAATGTATAATATTTTATTAGTAAGTGATCTATGTATTTATATTGTGATGAGTTTTTATATTATTTTTTAATTATAAGTTTATGTGTATGATAAAATTATTGATTTTTATAATATATTTTTAAAAAATCATATTTCTGATTGGTTGATAGTCTAATAATTTTTATAATAAAAGTACATAAAAATTAATTTCTTATTTTATTTTAATTATGTCTAAGATCTAAATAAAAACAACAAAAAAAATGTTCATGTACTAATAATGTGACTTGTGTTGCTGTGCTTTGTGGATGTAGTCTTTCACTTTGAAGATGTACCCGGCAGAGCTCTCGGTCACGGCTTGGATTTGCTTTTTGGGCATTTTTGAGGGTGCAATTGCGACTCTTATATTTGAACGTGATATGAGTGTGTGGTCCATAGGCATGGACTCAAGACTCCTTGCTTGTGTTTATTCTGTGAGCACCTTTTCATACCAATCTAGCTACCCATTTGCTGTTTTTACTTTATACTTTGTCAACACTCAATTAATTAGTTTAATTAAACTAACTAAAAAATTATGGTGAGTTGGTGGTTAATGGTTCAACTAATTAACACTCAATTTTTGATAAATAGGGAGTGGTATGTTCTGGAATGGCATACTATGTACAAGGAGTTGTGACAAGGAAACGTGGACCTGTGTTTGTGACTTCTTTCAGCCCATTATGTATGATTATCACTGCTGCATTGGGTTCCATTGTTTTGGCTGAGCAAGTTTATATGGGAAGGTATGCAATGTTCAATTAATTAATATAACCCCTCTCTTTATCAATATTGCCAAAATTAAATGTGCCAATTTTGCTGTGTTTTGTTTAGTGTAATTGGAGCTATTATCATTGTGAGTGGACTTTACACAGTGGTGTGGGGAAAAAGCAAAGATAATCTGAACAAAACAGACGCAGGAAAAAGTGAGGGCCAAGAATTGCCTATTAAGGATGGTACAAAATCAGGATCAGACATTTTTGACACTGTTGAGATCAATGTTCCTACTGGGGCAGGAAAGAATGTGCTTCCATCAGCAAGAACATAGGTCCCTTATGACTATAGCAGAACAAATTTTCCTACTAATTAAAATGATATGAAGAGAGATTTTGTGCTATGTACAAATCTTTCCCAATGCCTGTCATAGTGGCTGCGGTTTGTTGTGTACCTTTCTTGTTTTCCTTTGACCCTTTTTATGTTGAAGCTTGAGTTTGAGTAAAATAAAACATTAATGCTTTTGTCTTGTTTTTGTCCTTGAAGTATTCTTTCTCTCGATTTTACTCTTTTTGGTATGTTTTTTTCTTTTGGATTAGCTTTTCTTTATGTGTTACAATAATGTAACTTCTTTTTTCTCAATTTTTTTTATTTTTTATTAAAGATAATTTACTTTGTTTTTGGTGGGTCTAAATAGAAGGAGAAAGGAAGAAAGAGAAAGAAAATAGAAGAATGTAAATTGTTTAATACTTGGTAGGGTGAAACTGAAGGAATTTTTTTTTTTTTAAGTAAGGCCCACCTGAAAAAATTTCTGCTCAACGGAGTGGGGAATTACGCGGAAATCGTGTTCACTTCCTTCAAAAGTCGATTATGCACTCCTGAAAAATGAACATAGCACATCTATTTTTTTCATTTGTTTTCTTTTTTGATTCGTACTACTGCATTTACTATATATTGATTATTATTATTATTAAATAAAAAATAGTTAAATAATATTAATTTAATAAGTTATGTATTTTATTTTCACTAATTTTCTATTCAAACAACAACCTCTATTTAATTCTATTTTTTTAATCTATTTTTCTTCTTCTCTACCTATTTTTTCTTTATATTTTTTTTCTCTTTCCGAAACATACCATTAGTGTCTCTTAAAGTGACGTGACTTGGAATTCTTTCCTTGATTACATGCATCATTTTTGTTACTTTGACGTGTACTTAAAACTTGATTTGATATTAATATTTAAATTTTTTATTTTTTCTTTTAATTTAATCTATAAGCTATCCTATATGTGTTAATTTTTTTTTTATCATTTATGACCTTAATTATACATTTTATAAATAATTATTAGTAGACCGTGTGTATGTTTATGTCCTTTCTTTGACTCAAACAAAATTAATACACACACAAACAAATATATAGATACATAGCAAGCAAGCAAACATCTATCGTCTAGCATGAATCACAAGGTACATTGCTAAACCCAATATATAGGACCTAAAATCAAGATATTACAAAATAAATATACAAGCAACCTATATGTGTATGTGCAGATACAGTATGTACGTGTATGTACATACTCCTATAGGACTAAAATATAAACAAAATTAATTAACGTTTGTCTTAATTAATAAATTTAATATCATTTAATTCTACAAATCAAAATTAAAAAATAATTTTTAAAGTGTTTTTCATTGAAATTTGATATAAAACATAAAGAAGAATTAATAAAAATAGAATCTCAATTAATTAAAGAATATTTTTTAAAATAATATCCTTAAATAAGGTGAAAGTAGTTATATTTAAGTCCACTAAATTATATATATATATATATATATATGAATGTGTATGAATATAGAAGAATTTTTTAAGAATTACAATATTGTATTCCATCAATCATAGATAACAATAGTAATGAGAATTCTTGTAATCTTTTTGAATGTCATATTTCTACTATAATTGGTAAAATTTGAGAAACATTATAAATCAATTTTTACTAAGTAAGATTAAGAGATCCTTTTATATTAAGAGAGAAATATCGCAGTCTTATTTTCATTAATAAAGATATTATGATAGATTAAGTTACTATACATTCAAATTTTTCATATGTTGTAATTTTCAACATTAATCTTGGATTGTTCGATTGAGAGGTCAAGTAACAAGATAGAGAGTTATGAAAGACATTAAGTACTTGCGCATTGTAGACTTAGTGTTTAGAAAGTTGTGAATCATCCGGCTAAAAGGCTTGTCTAAAATGTTAACTAGGTAAATGATTAAGGGATACATGACATTAAGTTGTCTAATCGATCAAGTAATGAACCTAATTGATAGGAATACCCTTCCCTTATAATAAAGATGGGACATAACCTATTGGTCAACTAAGAAGGAATAACAAGTACTTCTTATAGAGAGCATCATGAGTCTCTAATAGCACCCTCTAGACAAACTCTCACCTAACATCCTCTAGAGCGACCACCAACCCATTCAAACATGGTGACGTGTCAAAAGCTCCATGATGACATGTCAAAAGCTCCATGGTGTCTTTTAACATGTAAAACGAGCAAAATGATGCCTTTTATAAACTTGCATAGCTTGGGACTGTCAAGATCAATTGTACAAATGCATGGCCTTAAGGAGCTAATCATGAAGAAACATGTGAAGGATCTTGTCAAAGGATGCCCAATATAAATAGAAGAGGGGTGCAACATCTATCCTAAGTCAAGGTAAGTTTAGCTAGTGGAAGGGTAAGCATAGCTTTTGATCTTAAGGATCCTTCATGTTGTCTCACAAGCATTTGCTAATGTAAACATTGGCACCCACCATGGGGTCTCTAGAAAAAATATTCCCAATGACCATTACAAAAACAAAGAATTAATTGCCACATCATTGCCTTGTTAAGGTTAGTCTCTTTACTTTGGTGGATTACCTTGGTCACCATAGAATGGACAAGATGTTGGAACTAACATAGTTGAAGACAATGTTATTGAAAACCATTCATATAGTAACTATTGCTAGTTGTGGAGAATTCGTAAAACCAAAATGAAGCTCAACATGGACTTAACCAAAAGACACAACAACAACAAATTGACGTGGAGGCGTGCCACCTCACAATAGAGTGGCGCCATTAGGTTTTTTTATAGGAGGTTTAAGAAAATGAAGAAGCCTTGCAATAGTAGCTTCACAACTTAAGACAAAGCATTGGAAATAAGGAACTAATTCAATTAACAGTTTGCTTAGGCCAACCATTCTCCAATGCAATAGCCATCAATTTTGAAGGAATTGGTGATGGACATCTTTAAAGGAACTTAGGACCAACATAAACATCTCCAAATGTTTTGCACCTAAATACACATAAGTGGAAGAGGTAATGCTTGATGACTAAGACAAAGACAAATTGAAAATTTGTTTCGAAGAACAAAATAATCAATTATCGTTGTGCTTCATTTTTAAATAAGTGTCACAAGTGCTCAAATAATTGATTATTTACTAAGATAATTTATTATCTCAAACTTAAGATAGATTGAGATTCACAAATGACCGATTAAATTGATACATAATCAATCATTATGTTTCTTCTTGTGCCCAACTGATAAGTGTCAATTTTTCATATATTTATTTGGGTTTTTTGGGCTTTATTATTGTGGAAATTAGCAACTATTCTCTA
>JAMLFT010011770.1:0-10857 GCA_026544285.1 Pachyrhizus erosus | reverse complement strand
TATGTAAAAAATAAAAATCTTATATTTCATGATAATAGAAATTATTTTTTAAAATAACTTTTCATCTTCTTTTATTATTTATTTAATATTTTATTTTTAAATTAAAATAAATTTAAAAAATTCTAAGAAATAATAAATATTTAACGAACATGTTTTATGAGAATAAATTCTCAGTAATAATATTTTTAAAAATATTATCATCGAAAATATAATGGATTATGTGAAACAGATACTTCCTAAAAAAAATTTTATGGGAGAGTGAGAATTCAACTTTTCTGAATTATACGTTTTTAATGTGTTAAAAATATTATGTTATTTTTATTAGATTATTATTTAATGTGATAAATAATTAAAAAAATTTATAAAATATCACATTAATTTTATAAATATAAAAGTTTTTAAATTTATTTATAATCAGTAAAATGATTTTTAATTATTTTCAGTAATTATAATGCGTAAAATTCATATTTCTCATAAATCAATTTATTTAATGAAACACATTTTTTCATACACATATATATACAGTAGAATGCTGAGTGGGAAAGAATACAAACAAAATGTTGGCTTCAACCCATGTTTCCCTTTTGCTTTTTCTTGTAGTGTGTTTCAATAGTTCAGTTTTTGCTGATTCTCTTCCACCCACTTTTCACTCTAATCATTTTCAACATAACTCAAGTTTTCATGTTAAGATAAACGTACTCTTCATTTCCATCTCCAATGACTTGCCCCAAAGCCCAACAAAACTATACTTCCTTAGCGACTTCCAAAAGACTCAAGTCAAAATTGAACCAGGAGAGCCTTACATTAAATTGCTTAATTTTGATACCCATAATGGCCTATTGAAATGGAAGAAGTGTTCTGAATTCAGTGTGCATATACCTGGCCTAGAAGGTGACCATCAACGCATCTTTTGGTCTGTGAGAGAAGATGGTATATATCACAGCTGGGATAATACCAAATGGGATAAAAGGGAAATTTGGGATCACTATTGTTGAATAATTCTGAATCTAGTTATCCATCCAATATGATTTATGAAAAAATGGTGGATTTAGTTATTGTTTCTTTCTATTTTTTACATGAATTTGATGAATCTCAAAATTTTAGCTCGTGGAACACAATATGTTTGTTTTGCTTAACTATTCAAAGACATTCCTGGTAACTCACAAAGAATTGAATTTGGGTGGAAAATTATTAGATATTTTAATAATAATCAAATATGGATTTACACATCTATATTGTTGTTAGAAAATAATATATATTATTAAAAGAGTAAACGAATTATTCCAACTCATAACACAATGTTATTCTGTTATTTCCTTCTGTCCTTACTATAAAATCTTATAAACTAATTAATCAAAATTAAAAAAATAAATTTAATTAAAAACATTAAATTTATTTTTTTAAAATTTCTCCTATAAATAAAATTAATAAATATTATTAAATCATATGTCATTTTAAAATCGATCTTGATTATCAATATTTTTATAAAAAAACAATTGATATAAAAAATATTTTGTATTGAATCGTATAACAAGAACAAAGTCACATTTTTTTTTTATTTTAATCCGATAATAAAAATCGAAGCAAGTATAATATATAGTTTTGATAATTTTTTATTAGCTTTCTCCGTCTTCTGTATAATAGAGGGACAAGCATAAACTGTTGAGAATGAGCTAACAGGGCCTTCAAACCTAAATAGTAAATAAGATTGAAATCCGTCCGTATAGTATGTTCAAACAACGGCAGCACTCAGACAGAGAAGTTCATTACAATGAAAAATACAAATCAATGTATGCACATGTTTACGTCATATCCAGTGACACTTTGAAACATCTTACATATGTACAAGTTTAAGTCAACACCGGAACACAAGTAAAAGAATGGACGTAATAACGGGAAGCCCACGAGAGTAACTTCCCAGAACATTACATCAGACAGACAGCCGTGGTAGCTTGAAGCCAAGGCAAGATTGACATTTTCAATAATCAATCGAGTTTTTTTTTTTTTTTTTAAGAAAGTAGATTTATGAAATATATGCCTTGACCAGATCTGTGTAGCTGCAAACCAAACCCGTCCTTGGGCAGATGATTCTACCATTATTCTTCTTCGCCATCTCTTCAAGAGCCTGCAAAGGAGCGAAAAATAATAAACAAAATTAGCCTCATAAAATATACCTATACATGGAACATCTAAAATAACAGAGACCTTAGTGCTATAAACATATCCGTTGGGCAAGACTTGCGGTGGGTTCTCAGTGTCCATTAACTCCTTAGTTATATAGCAAACAAGCTTAGAGTGATGCTGCTTTGAATATGGTAATGGCAAGGCTAGTGTGCGGAAAGCCTCCTGTGATAGGGGGTCCTCTTTTGTGCAATCATCCTCGTAACAATATCTTTATCAAGTCAAGGGATATATCTCAATATAGTTAGTGTTATATGTATGACCCTTGGAATCATCCATAACAAATTAAGAGTTAAAAATGAGAAGCACAAGTGGTAGAAATCAAACTTTGAATGAATTATGAGAATGGTCATAATAGATCTGTAAAACCTAGAGAAATAACATATAAAAGCCAATTCAAGTGTACCTCAGTCACCAGTGAAAAATGATAGCTAAACTGTACTCCAATTACAATTATCATGAATTGCTACATAAAGGCTCAAGACAGGAGATTATCAGTGACATATACGAAATTTCACACAATAAATCCTTTTGAGCTTTTAAATATGGATGGAGAGTTTTAAAATACCTGCATAAAAAGTGAACCGCTTCAATCAAAGGAATTCAAAATAAATAGACAAACCACTAAATCCCATTAAGTCCCTCAAAAGGATAAGAAAAGTCAAGTGGTTTTAAGATTTTTTGGGAACGGTGGAAGGGGTGTTTCTGTTATTATGTATGCAAGATGGCTATCCACAGCATAGGAGCATCTAGAATTAAAAAAAAGTGTTTCCAGATGACAATCTACAGTTCACGTTGTTAATGGATACGGTGTCTTGAGAGCAGAAAGGCCAGCTTGCAGATAGATATTGAGCAAGGGCCCTAATGTCATTCCATATAACTTGCAGAACTCCTGTTTGAATTGGTCCACTAGATAATCCCATTGCTTAGCTTCAAATAAAACCTGTAAAATATTATGCAAAAGAAAATTGCAAACATTCTAGTGCTGAAATGGCAGCTCTTCGAAAATAGACAATAATGCAATATCAAGCAAAATTTCTAGCGAAGAAGAAAGCATCAAAATACAGTTTCACCAATATCATGTTGATAGACTTCGTTGAAAATACAACAGGCATGAAAATATTCTTCCATAAGTAATAAGAGTAAAATAAAAACTAATGCAAAAAATTGTTCTTGTTTCTTACCTAATCAGTAGAGGAAATACTTTTCTTGACCATGAATTACATAAGACATGTTCATGGTAAAAGCCATTTCAATCAATTATTGAAACAAGAAAATATAACACAACTTACAATTTTTAGGACTTGGAGTTTGATTTGTTAACTAGAACTATTAACAAGTAGAAACATTCAAAGTTTATATCAATTCAATGTCGTCAAAAGCTCAGAAGTCATAATGTCATAAACCATGTCAGAGTAACTGATTTTGTGTGAACACCCAGAACTGGAAGAACCAAACAAAAATGCACCCAAAACTAGAAGAACCAAACAGAGAATCAAATGACTGGCCTGTAAATGTCAACAATTAGGTCCCTGGCCCACCAAATGAAAACAGAGAAAGGAACAGGGTGCAAAATGTAACACCCTTTCAATTCCTTTCATGTAACAATTCAAGCCTTTCTGCCCCTTTGCATCCGCAGATGAAAATTTGCTGGTAGGGCGAAAATGCAAAACAAGGTGATACCAAATTGCATAATCATCCATGCTGATGATACTGAGGAGCATTGATTCGTGCAACATGAGCACAATTCACAGCCAAGTGTGACAAATCACTAGCTTAAGCTTCCTAAAGGTATCAAATTGTAATTCTAATTACAAATTCTAGAATTCTATCAACAAAGAATACGAATACAGTCCTTACACCATTGCATTACAAAGATAATAAAATTGAAGACATACCAATATCATTAATGCACAAAAGCACTCAAACACAAACCGTGTTCACCTTGTATGTAGCACATTCAGTATCCCTTTTAAAAGCTAGTGTTGCAATGACTCGCTGCAATTCTTTCATGTGGGTAGCTCCCCATGGCGCAAGATATTTCCTAGCATATGTGATAGCTCTCAAATTGTTCTCAGCCCTTACTAATTCTATGAACTCTTGAAGTCTCAACTGGAACTCCAATTTGCTCTGTCGTCATTAAGCCACTAGAAATTAATAATAGTAAACATGATTTGATGCGATGATTGTGATTTGTGCATTTATCACTAACAAGTGCCATCCCATGAGAAAGTCTGGATTTGCATTCTTTTATAATTTTATTTAAATTTTTGTTTTTAAATTTTAAGCAGACTTGAGACATTTTTTTATATTGGACCAATCTGGTGGTTATCTCTCTCTAATGTATGAATATATCCTACAGTTGCCTATTTTAAATAAAGTAAAAGAAGTGCATATTACCTAGACTCTAGAACCAAATAAACCCAAAAGCCTAAGCTATGAGCATGGTGAACCAACGATTAACAAGATCAAACAGCAGTATAAACCTTGGACTTCTTCAGCCTTGATTTGTTATCAGCACACCATGCTAGGGCAGGTGCAACATCCTTATTTTGCAAAGCATCAATAACCTTTTTTGCTTCTTGGAATACATCAATATCGACGAGATCCTGATGCACCAAACAAATGATATTATTGTTAGAACCAATACGAAACAAAATGCACATTTCAAACTATAACACAGTAGAACCAAAAGGAGCAGAATATTTCCAGCACCTAGACACGAGCACCACATTCATTACCTGCAAGTTGCTGCTTTCAGCAAGTTTCACTGCAGTGTCATAGTATGACATCCTCAACATGTAATCAACAAGAATCCGCTTCAAACGAGTATTATTCCATTCCGACATATTTTCTGCATCGGCAGATTCTAAGTGATCGAGACGAACCCTACACTTCTGCGCTTGCAAATGCTCTGCCCGACTTCCTTCCTCCAACTTAACACATTTTCACAAAATAAAAATCATGATCATCATAAAACTCACCAAAGAGGAATATAAATTTCCAATGTCGCAAACAAACGTAACCAGTAATCAGGACAAAATTAACCAATGAAGCATGCTATAAATCATAATTACACAAAGTAACCGCATTACACTGAGCACTGCAAATAAAAAATTGAACGAATCAAATAGATTTCCAACACCGTAACTGTGCGAAACGAGAAAAATAAATTTTAAGCATCACGCGATGAATCGATATTGAAATCAAGAAATTAGGTCAGTAGTTACCTTTCTCTTGAGCCCTTGCAGGCGGGAGACAAGGGAGTGAAGGTGGCTGACGGCGTCATCGTGGGACAGGTCGGCGGAGGCGGCTTCGGTGACGCCGGATATGACGGCGGACATCTCCTTTTCGACGACGCGGTGGTTAGCACGGAGGGTTTTCTTGTAGTGTTCAAAAGGGACCCTCAGGAACTGGTGCTCCAGCTTCAGAGACTCCGTCAGTTGGGGGAGGTTCGACGACGGAGGCGGCGCGGGGTTCGTGGTGGCGGTTGTGGCGATCGGGGTTCCGGCGGTGTTGTTGCCGTTGGGAAGGGAATCCATTTCCATTGGGAACAACGGAGAAAATGGAATCTCAGACTGCTAAGTGGATTGGATAAATGATGCTTCTACTAAACAAAAAAAATGTTATATATTTAGTTTAATTTTATTCTTCTTTAATTTCATTAAATTTTCATACAGGTTAACTATATGATTAAAAAGCTTTTAACAAAACCTTAATACACTTTTAATGTTTTAATAAATTTTCAACTTAAGCCGTTATCCCGAATTTAAGTCTTAAAATATATTATTTTTATGTTTTTTATTTTTATATAAAAATAAAACAATATATAATAATTTTTTATTTTAATAAAATAATCATAAATTTTCTTATTTTAAGAATGACAAAAAGAGATAGGTTTGATGAACCGAATTAAATTGTTTAACTTGTTAATTCGCAATATGTATATATATATAAACTGTATTAAGTATTTAAAATTTGGGGTTGTATTTTATATTTTTTAAAGTTTTTATTATTCTTCAAAAATTAATTTTTTTTATATTTTTTTATATTATTTTTTAAACTCAATTCTTCTTATACTTGTAAAAAAATGTTACTTTATTATTTTTTATTAATTTTATAAAATAATAAATTATAATTTTTTTTTATCAATTTGCTAGTCCACCTATAACATTCTTTTTAATTTTCAAAATAATTTGAATATTATTTTAATAATAAATACTTTCTATCAAATGCATAAACTTACTTCCTTAATTTGGTGACTATAGACTTTTTTTTTTTTTGGCTATTATATCCCTTAAAACATTACTTAAAGCATTTGCAAAAAATCATCTTATTATTTACATTATTTTTTTAAAAATAAATTCTAAGATCATTATTAACTAGTCAATAAATTGTGAAAAGGGTAAATAATGATAATGATAATCATACGAAACTAACGGAGTAAATATTACTTTAACATGCAAGTTCAAATACCCAACTGAAGTATCAAGCTATTCTGAATTGCATACCAACAGTCTCTCATGAATAAAACTATTAACAACCAAACATGTTGGAAATCCACAAGTAAAAAAAAAACAAATATTGTTTACAAAACATTTTCCACACAATCTTTAAGGTCCTAACTATTTTACGGAGAATATCCATTGTCTCCTTTATGATTAGACTTTATCTTTGATTATGAGATCTTACCCTCCTTACTTTGCTAAAAGCTAAATCCAACGTCTAAAGATTAGCAAACTCGTCTCCATTATCAACATCTAAAAGAAAAGGGGGTTACAGGAGTAAGTCGCCATCCTCTGGAACAAACAATCATAAAACAACAGATAATGTATTTATTATTGTTTGTTCTCTTCTCACTAAGTCGCATATACCTAATTATTTTACTATTTGCATTTAAGGTCTCTTGACGCCTCCAAATTCTTTAACTCTTAGAGGACTTACACGATATGTGTCACTTTATCCAAGGTTCATTTTCTAGGTGACTATCAAGAGTACATACCCTGACTGGTATATCTAATTAGGATATTCTCAATCGAATCATGATAATGTTTCGTTTTGTTGGGTACACCAAATTGATTATGTAAATCATCTTATCTCAAAGTCGTCACAACTTGGCACCTCATACTATTCCCAATGACTCACTAAAAGCCTATGAACATTTCTCAGGTATTCACTGTAGTTAACTTATGCAATTCTCCAATCTTATCACTTACACAAATTTTTATTATGTTGTTTGACAACTACCCCATCATCCTTGGATCGAGTCTCCAACAAGGGTACTATCACACTCACGCATCATCGATATATGACATTTCCTCTTATGCTCAACAACATCTCGAGCTTTTTGGCAAACTTTTATACAATCATGCATTCGTCCATCTTAAAGTTTCAATTATATTGACAGAGCATAAGCATACAAGGAGTTATCATCACACCAAGATGGGACTCCCCTTACCTCTAGGTCAAATCCGGTGGGTCTCAAGTGCTCCTCCTATGAAGCCAAATGATAGTTACGTTGAGATATGTAGGCCTGGAGAACCTAAGGATGTACTATAGCTTCCATCAACTTCTCCTCTCCAACTTAAATTGTATGGTGTGGTGGTTAAGGTGTATAGGCTCAATGTCTTCGAAATAAAAAAAAAGGGTAGCTTCTAACATCTGTTGATGGAGGTGGCGTGAACAAGATGATAGGGTAGGGTTAAACCAAGCAGTAGGTTCCTTTATATCCATTAATGACAACTTTCACAAAGTGAAGGAGGCTCGAGAGAAGGAAGGGGGGTCACTTTCAAGCAGGGGCGACGTGGGCTAACGAGGTCCATGCATTCGCGTCGTTGTTAGTAGTTAAATAAAAGAAGGAGAGTATCCTTAGCATCGAACGCATCTGGCTTGGTTTATGTTTTATTCCTTCAATTACTGCTTTTTAACTACATATAAAAACTATGCTTCCATTTGACACCTACTCTCTCTTGGTTCAGTGGAAAAACATGGTTTTACCCCCTCTAGGACGCAACTTCAAATCCTATTGGGGTCACTTTGACTTTGCTTTTATCCCTTCCCTATATTTGGATTATATGTATATATATCTCTATCAATTTATTCTTACTTATAAAAATTAAACACATATGTATATATATATATACATAATCATTATTTTAATTATTCCTTTTATACTAAAATTCAAATTTTTGTTTCCATGCATATATGTATATATTTATTGATTATTGAAAGCTACAATTTCAATAACAATAGTTAGTTTCCTAATATATATATTATTTTTATTATTATTATTTATTTTAGCATAATGTTACACCACCAACCAAGGTTAGGTCAAAATGGATTGGATTAATTTGTTTTATTACTTCTATTTATTTTGTTAAATTTTACTCTATTTCATAATAAATGTGTAAATCAATTAAATATTAAATTAAAATAAAAATATAATTGATGAAAAAGTAATTAATATTATCTTGCACTTTAAAAATAATATATAAATAAAATATTTTTTAAATCGACAATTAAAAAGGAAAATACTAAGTAATAAGAATAATTCTATTTTTTCTGCAAATTTTCTTATTACTTTTTATAGTGAATTTTAAATATATTTTATATTTTGAATACATAAAATAAATTTGCTTTTTATTTAATACTTACTATCAAAATGTAGTAGGAAGATTTGTAGAAAGATAAAGTAGAAGAATTTAACATTACTCATATAGTAACTATTATTTAGTAAAAAAATTACTATTTATATCAATCTTACTCAAATGATATTTTGATATGACTTTCAAATGGACATTATTTTTTCATTTTTTTTCTTAGAATATGATAATACAAATTTTGATATTTATTCACATTTTATAAATCAACTTTATACACTCAAAGAACTAGTGGAATCTCGTTATAAAGCATTTTTTTAAAATAATAAGTAATATATTGGTATGGTTAGTGTTTGATTTTTTTTCTTTTTTTGAAAAAACATTTCATTTTCATATTTTATTCTTGTAACTAACAATTTTTTTTTTTCATTTTTTTTAATGTTTAAGGATTTGTTTGAGGTAATTGTCAGTTTTTGATTTTTTTTTTTCAAATGCAATTTTCAAAATAATATACATTTGGCAAAAATAAAGATGAAATTATTTTTAACTCAATTTTAAAATACTTTTATATTCCAAAACCATTTTTTTTTGAATTTTTTGGCTTTAATTTTAAAAAACACATTTTCACTACTTTGATAATAAATTTTCCCATCTCCACTAGTGTCATCAATATTGTCATTCATTGTTATCCCCATTCATTATCATCACTCGTGATTGTCATTGCCACCATCGCCCTTAATTTCTAAGAGTCTGTTTAAGGCAGTTGTGATTTTTTTATTTTTAAATGTAATTTTTAAAACAAAACACATTTAACAAAAATGGAAATGAAATAATTTTTAACTTAATTTTGAAACACTTTTATATTTCCAAAACCAATTTTTTTTGTTGAGAATTTGGTTTTTAATTTAAAAAATATATTTTCACTACTTTGACAATGAATATTTTCATAGTTACTACTACATCAATATAACCACTCGTTACTATTCCGCTCATCATTGTATTCCCACTGCTATCACCATTATATTGATATTTTTTAATATTATTAATATTTATTTATGTGAATTTTTTACTTAATAAAAATAAAGTCTAAATTATAAAAATATTAACATTGTATAACTTTATTATTATTGTTGTCATAGTTGTGTTATTTTTTATTATTTATATAATTTTAATATATATTTTTTTTGTTACAAAAAATTGTATTTTACTATTTTATTAATTGTTTTCAAAATTTTAATTATTTTTTATATATAATTTTTTATATTGTATTATTTAATAGTAAAACAAAATAAGATATAATAATTAACTCATTTTATTCATCTTTAATTTACAACAACTTTTTAAAAACTTAAAACAAAATAAAATTGATACTTAAAATTTAAAACTAAAATTAATTTTAATTTTTAAAATTACAAAACTAAAAATAAAAAATCATCTGAAATAAAGCCTAAAATATTTACTAGTTGAAAATCTAAGACTAATCTTTTAAAATATAAAAATTCATTTAGCTAACAAGCTTTTTTTCATAGATACTATTCTTTCACATGTATTTACGGATTGTATCCTTAATATGTTTAAAGAACAGAATTATTTTTTAAATAAAATACTTGATCATACGCAATATTTTATTGGGGGAAGAAGTGTTTTTATTAAATTGTGTTAGTTGATTCAATTTTTAAGAAAAAAGAATAAAATTTATTTTTATTTAATTTGTGTTATCGTTTAATGTTGGAAGAATTAGAATAATATGAAAAATAAGAAAAAGATTTAAAATATTTCATCTATATTGAATAAAATATTTTTATTTATATTTTAAAATCCAAAACTATAAACATAAGAATAAATTAATTTTTTCTCTCACTCTGTTAACAAGATAGGAAATGTGTTACTCTCATTTTTTCTTCTCTTGACAAATCTCCCCTCCCTCCTCGATCTCTCATTTAAACCACTTAGTTCCGAAATGTCTATTATTTTCAATTTATTCTTTTTTATATTTATTATTAATTTGAATTTTAATATTTTTAAAATAATTATCAATAATTAAAATTTAAAATATATCATAATATAAATTATTTAG
>JAMLFT010011769.1:0-10859 GCA_026544285.1 Pachyrhizus erosus | reverse complement strand
AAAGTTTTTTTTAAAGATTTTTATTTAATTTTAATTATTTAAATTTTTTGAATTTATATTGTCAAATATAAATAATAAATAATAATATAACAATGACATTAATAATTAATTTATTATGTCATCAAGAATCTGACATGATAGTTATATTTAATTTTTTTTATTAAATTATAATTTTAAATTTTTATATGTTTAGAACAGTTAATAATATTAAATTAATTTGTGAAAAATTTAAAAATACAGTTTATAAAAAAAAATACATGTGATTGATTCTTGACAATTTTTTTAAAGATGTACCAAATTAATGAATCATTAACATTATTGTTATATTATCAATTAATATTATTATTTGATAATAAATATTAAAAAAACTTTAAAGATTAACTTCCTCCTTCTAAAACAATAAAAAACTCTAAAATACTAAAATAAAAAACTGTCTATTTTATAGGAATCACAAAATTATTTAAGATTAAATTTTATTTACACTTTATAAAAATAATTTTATTCACAAAAATTTTAACTTTTAATATTTAAATAATTTTAGTAATTTTTAATTTATTGAATAATATATATAACATACATTCTTACATAATAAAATTTTAATAAATAAACACTTAATTAAATTATCTATTCAAATATATTTTTAATTTTTTAATTTTTATCATTGTCTCAATTACTTTTCATATTATTATTTTTGTTACAATACAAGTTATTTTAGTAGAGGAGATAAATTTATTATTTTTAATAACTATTTTCTAATTTCAGTAATTTGACAATTTTAAAATGAAAGAAATAGAAAAGTATATTAACTATATAATTTCTGAATTTATATATTTTAAAATAAAATATGCCCTCTCGTTCCTTTTCCTTAGAAAAAAAATTCATTTCTAAATATAACTTAAATTTATAAAAAAAAAAAACTCCAAATCTCAACAGTTAAGTCTCATTTGTTTTAAAATTAAATAAAATTAATTTTTAGAGTTTAATGACCTACTATTGTTTTACACGTTTAGTTAATTAAAAATTGTAGTTAATAAAAATGTTAAAATAATTAATAAAAATAAACAAACTTAGTATATATAATAATTTGTAATTAAATATAAAATTGTGTATAGGATATTGTCTCTAATTTTAAACTGTTTGACATAATTAAAATAGTGCTTAACTAAAAATTTAGTTGAAAACATGTATTTTTAGTTGAAAAGTACAATAATTATTCAAGGCAAAACGTCTAGCGACTTAATCTACCTGCTAATGATTAGCTTGCACCACACATCCAACAACCATTGAAATTTTTATAAAAAATGATATTTGTCATGAACTAATCCACGTTCTTAATCAAATTCTTAAAGATCTCGCATTAAATCCCAAAACTTTCATCATTCAGTCTTCGATCCTAACCCATATCAATGATAGCAATATCATACAGTAAAAAGTTATAAGATTAATCGGGTGACTAAAAAAAGAAAAATTATAAATTTGAATCTCTTCCATTGATAAAAAAAAATTAATAAATTAACTATTAATATTTATCGATTAAAAAAAATACCACACATTAACAAAAATACCAATATTACCTTATTTTCCTTCGCTAAACAAAATAATTCTTACTTCACCGTAAATCCTCATTGGTGGCTTAGTCCGTGTGTTTTCAACTAACAAAATGCACCACCACCACCTTGCAATCCCTGTGATATAAAACTGTAGCTAAGAACACTTTTTTGGACACGGTTATTGTTATGCAAAAATAAATAACACAGAATGACTTAATAGTATTTATAATTCAAATATAACAAAAATCTTAAATAAATTACTAAATATAAATTTCCCTCAATATCATTTATCTAAGATAAAATCTCTATAAGTGAAGAAGCATATCAACTTATTATCAATATTATGTTGATACGAGTGAATCTGAGTTTGAATTTTATAAATAAGATGTTGAGTCGAAAGTCACTAAATTTTTTAATAAAAATTAATAAATGACAGGATTAATAAATATTTCATACTTATAATATAGTAAGAAATATAAATTTATTAAGTAATATAAATAAAATTAAATCTATAGATAACAAAAATGACACAAATCATTTTAATCTACCATGCATCTAGCATCCCGATGTTTTACTGCACCTAAATGTAACCAAAACATAATGCTAACAACTAAGAGGCAATTTGTTAAAACTCAAAAAAGATTATTTAATTTTTTTTAAAAAAGTATTTTTTTAAGAAATAAATAATATTTATTTTTTAATAAAAAGAGAAATTTATTGTTTCTTTAAAAAATAATTTAAGTAAATACATAAAAAATACTTATTTTATTTAATAACCACTTTTTAAAAAATGATAAATACTTATTTTGACGTAGACAATTTAGTTTCTAAAATAAAAATTATAATTTTGTTTCTGAATGTACAAAAAATACAATAAATAAGTCTTGTTGTTATAAATATTTGTTATTTTTAATATTCTTGCATAGGTGTCATATTTAGATTGATATGTAACATCTCATATGTGCAAATAGACTAATTTGTTAATAAATTATTGATTGACTAATTTATCAATTTCGAAATTTGAAATTTTTTTTATAGTATCCATGATTTTTTTATTATCGTTGAAAACTAATTACTATTTCATTATCTCATCCTTTATATCTTATTTTTTCTCAAGGATGCACAACTGCACATATGTTATTATGTGAAACGCAACGACCATTATTTTTTATTTGAACATTGTCTCACTTCGTAAATTATTTATGAATGGATGAAGAGTCAAAATATTGGGTTAGGTGGAACAAAAAAAATGAAAAGTGTTTATTAGTGACAACTATGGTGAATATGAGTCTTTCAACTATGGTAGATGCAATGAGTGTTATGTTGAATGTCATTGAGATATTAAAACTATCATTTGAACATCAAAAATAAAAAAATCTAAGGAGGTTATTTTGCACTTAGTCATTATCAAAGGTTGTTTGGGCTTAATCTTAAGATTGTTAGCTGTTGATATGTTTTTGTTATTTTTTTATACAATGATTGAATAATCATTTTTAACTCATAGGATGCTAGAAAAAATATTTTTATTAAGTATATCTTATTAAAAAGAAGTGAATGGAGGAGTTGAGGAGGAAAACTATGGCTTCCAAAAGGAGTTAAAAGATTATAAAATACTCTATTTTTATTTTATAATATTTGTTGTTGTATTTTTGTTGGGGTAGAGGTTATTTGTGTAGTAATGGTAGTATTATAACTAATTTTTTTTTCTATACTATTTATGAATTGCATTGTCATTCAAATGTATTATTTAGGGACTATTATATTGTCATTAAAATGTTTTATTTAGAAATTGCAACGACATTAAGTTATTTTATTTAGGAGCCTATTTGTGACTATTTTGCAAATATAAGACACAAAAATTATTGTTAGATTGTATCATAGAGCCTTAAAAATTTACCATTATAATGCAATTATTAAATATTTACTATCATGGTGAAGTTTCTCAATATTAATATTAATCAAACATAATCATTACATAGTTAATGTTAAACTGTCAAATATATCATCTAAGTTAACTCTCTAAGTTCTCTATCTTTCTATTGCTTAGAAAAGTTACACCACAAATACATAACACAAATTTTGTGTGCAACACTAGACATCACCTCTTATGTAGTAGGAACTAGTCTCTACACATTTAAATACAAGTCACAAATAACAAATATATTATTGACAATGTAGTCATTGAATATTATAACTTAATGTTAATTTAATAATATTATTTACTAATAAATTAGTTCATAAAATGCATAACACAAAACACTTGTCTTTGTCTACAAAAACACATATGAAGAACTTTCGTCATGGCGGATATGGTGTCATTGAAACTTTTAGAGAAGGTGGGAAGGTGAAACAACAATTCTCTACACTTTTGGTGAGAAAAATTAACAAATGAGAATTCTTTGTTATTTAGGTAGTAAAAAAGTCATAACTTTTTTTGACAAATTAATCCCGCTTAATAAGCCAGATAGGTGAAACTTTTTTTTTTATAACATTTTAGTCCAAACGTACCACTTATACGAAAATGTTAGAGATAATGAGTGTTTGTAACTACAAGACCAATCTATCATAGTTTTTTTATATTTAAGGATAAAATTATAATTTTTATTCTTTCATAGACTAAATTTTCAATGTCTCGCAAATTCAAGAACCAAAATGGATACTTATCCTTTTAAAAAAATAAGTTTAAATAAATAACACAAATGTACGTAGTATTCATTCAACGAAGCCAATTAATCATAAGAATTCATCACTCTTATTTTTCACAATTATTGCATAAAATATTATTACATGCAGGGAAGGTAAAACTTGATGTAAAAACATAAAATTATTAAACTTAAATATATTTTTAATTGTTTAAATATTGTAATCTTTATTTAATATGTTATTTTAAAAAAGTTATTGTAGCATTTCTTTATTTATTTTTTAACATTTTTGTTAGTACATAATGTAAAAGAAATAGATATATTTTAAATTATTTTAATATACACGGAATGATTTTTATATTTTTAAAGTAATATTTTTAATTAAAAATATCTTTTTAATTTTTTACCATTACCTGTAGGTATACAATTAGAAACATTATATTTTATCCAATAAAAATTAAGTTTAATTATATTTTGAAATCCTTTTTTTAATTAATTTTACTTCCAACAAATGAATTTCATGAATTCTATCTCAAATTTTACTTTCTGTGTTTAACCATTAATGGTCTTACTGAGAATTGACATAACAGGTTGACATAATCACAAAAGTTGAAGATAAAATTTATCAAAAAATAAAAATAAAATCAGAATAAATTAATCAAAAATAAAAAATAGAATAAAAGATACAATTAACTCAAAATTAATATGAGATCTATATTGGTCAATTAAATAAATGATAAAAAATACAATTAAATTAAAAATTACTCATGTGAACTACCAAAACTCGATCGATACAAGTTGTTGAAAAAAAATATACTTGAGTCCGTTAAAAGTATTGATAATTTGATTCTTGATTATGCACACAGTCTAATAAGAAAGAATTTATTAAAAAATTATACCAATTTAAATTTTCCCTTTCAAAAAAAGTAGTGTCCAAGTCTTGACAATTCTTAAAGTATATATATATAAAAAAATATGGATTAAAATTGTAAGTAAAAGTTACTGTAGCAGAGAAGAAAAAACCGAAACTAAACGTGTAAAAGGGGAAATATCCTATTGGTTGGGCATTAGTTAATAATTTTTGTCATGATTTGATTATTAATTTAAATTGATTGTAATGGATTGCGTGTTGTGTCAGGGGCGTCAACGGTCTTACCGACAGCTTTTATTTCCCTGTTTGCTTTTTCAGACCTAAAAATGGATTTATCTGTATTCTTTTTCTTTTCTTTTATATTTTATATTTTAATTTTTAAATATATTAAAGCCAATTGATTCGGGCACCCATTTTTATTAAAGCTTCAGCTTCCATCAGTTTCACTATCAAAACGTAATCCACGAAATCTGGCTAAAGTAAATAAATACACTGCTATGCTACACGCTTGTTCGAAAACTGAAAATAAAATAAATTAATAAATCATTTCTAACTCACATTCAGCTACATAACAAGAAATATTTTTTCTTTTTATTAGTCATTTTTTTTATGATTATCATGTTATAAAAACAAAATATCTATCACTTTTATTAATAATTAATATTTATTGAAAAATCTGATTGATTCACATTTCTTTTTTAAATACAAGATTCAGATATAAAATCTTATTAAACGAATCTTGCTCCAATAAACACACTGTTGATTTTTTATTGATAATTTGAAACTACAGATCTGTTAAGTGAAATATTTAAACATAACAACTGAATGTCTTTCAAAACAAATGTTTTTATTTCTCATAAATCATTTGTTTAAAACCATAAACACAATTAATTTAAAATTATTCTCAAAATACTTTTTTTTTTTTTTTACTTCAAAGTACGATAGTTACACACTTCTACTTTTTTCCCCTAAAACCTAAACTTAAATGGATGGCATTTCTTCAAAGAGCAGTGAAAGAAAATCCACATATATTAAAGGCAAATACACATTTATTGAGCCACATAAACCCGAAACATTTTTAATTAAAGATGATTTTACAAAAAAAGATACTATTATTGGATAATAGAATTTAAATGAAATTGATTTTTCAGACTTCCTACAACACTAGTGAGATCGGTTATTTTATCAAAGAGATTAATTTATATTTATTGGCCAATAAGAGAAAATGATGGTAAAACGAATTTAACTTTTTGAGCTAAATAAATAAAAATTTTAAAAAAAAAAGTCTCGTGAACAAAATTGTACATAACAAAACGTAAAGGTGCTCGTATCATATTATATTAGCATTTACGAAACTTTTGGTATTATTGTGGAAACAACAAATTATAATTTGGATTCCAAATTTATGTAAGTTGGGAAACATAAGATAGAGGCACAGACTTTTTATTTTGCTCAGATAAAATTAACCAAAAAGGCATTAATTTATGGCTTTAACAGAAGGCACCAGTTTGACTGAATTTTTTTAATATCAACAGGTTTCGTCTCCAAGAATTCCCGAAACTTTGAAACCCCTTATAATTACTGCTTTTTATTTATTTTAATCAAAGACAGCTGCATTTCCATTCAATTACTATAATGCCCTTTAAAGTTTTCAATCAGACTTGAATAACAAAATAGTAAATAGTAAATACTTTTAATTTTAAGAAATGTTAATATTTTTTTAAATATAATTAAATTCAACAAAATCATCTACTTATGTTATTCAAAACAAAAAGATGTTTCTCTTAATATATAGACATGAATTTTAAAATTGTATATTTAACTGTAATATTAATTCGACATTATTGTTTTTAAAAGAATTTAAACATGTCCTACTTGCACAGCTGTTTTTTATTAGTAGTATGTGTAGTGGCTGTGGCCCCAACGTGGTAGAGTTCATGTACTACGTTCGAAGCCAAAAATTAAATTTTTAGGAATATGATTGTTAATTTTTTAAAAATAAAAAGTAGAAAATATTGTTTGACGAGAATAAATTTAGAAAATGTTTATGAAACTGAGATTTCTTTTTCAATTTTTAAAATAAAAATATTTAAGTTGTTTTGATATTTTATTTTAAATTTTCTATTACTTGTATTTTTTCACATTCACATTTTTTTATTTCACATTTATTCTCTAAAATGAATTTTTAAAAAATATTTTATAAAATATTTTTTATTAAAAAAAACTACAATCAAACACACATTTTTTACACTTATTTTCTAATTATTAATTGAAATTTTTTTACTTTAGAAACGACGATTGATTGATAACTAATAATGGTAAAATATTAAAAAAATATTGTTTCACAATAAAAATCAGACGGTTTTCATTATCTATTTTTATTTTAAAATATTTTTAAAATATATATATAAAAAATATAAAAATAACAGATAAAAGTAATTATATATAATATTAATTATTTAATATTTAAATAATAAAATTATATAAAATATGTGTAAAATAATGTAACGAAAAATGTGAGAATATGTTAATTCGAATTTATTATTCTTGTCATTACTATATTGATTTAATGTTGTGATGATCTTATTATTTATTTTCTTTGGTATTTTATGTAAATAAATAAATAAATACTTTCTTTTATCTTAAATATGAAAAATATTTAATATATAATAATTAAAAAATTAATTAACTATATTTAATTATATTAATTTTAATAAAAAATTATTATTATTTATTTATTTTATTAAAATTTAATACTAAATATATAAGTCATTCAAATTAACATCTCAATCAAATAAATAATATTTTAAAAAAATAACATAAAATTAGTTAAAAAAATTTTTAGATCAATATAAAATAGTTTTTTATATTTAAAACTGAAAAAATATTTTTATCTTAATTATAAGAACGATTTTTTAATCTAATGCAAGCTTAATAATATAAAATATTTTTTAGTTTTAACCTGTTTAACTAGTTAATTAATTATATTATTTTGAGAAAAGTAATTATTTTTCTCTCTTATTTATTTTATAGAATTACCCTTTTATAATATTTTGCTTTTCACTAAAAAAATATTATCACAATTATTTTTATTTTATTGAATCTCTGTAATGTGATAAAAACGTAACTAGTTCTTCAAAGTTTTTTTAATTCATGCATTGTTTTTGTAAAAAAATAAAAAATCGTACATAGAGATTTACTTTTCATTTTTTTATTCTTTTATTAAAGTCGTGAAGCAGCTGATTACTTCGTTTTAATTTCTCTCTTTAATTATAATATTATTAATAAACTTTATTTATTGCTTCGACCATATATTGCTTTTTGTTTACATTGAGTTTTCGAATGTTTTATAGGTCTTAATTTCTATGCAGTTTACAAAAAGAAAACATATGTATAGGATTTTCATTCGCATCGTGCAAGTATTTGCTAATTTAAAAATATTTAATAGATTTATTGAATATTATATTATTTAAAAACTAAATATTAATTAAATTTTATTTTGAAAATAAAATATTTATCTATGGTTCTTTATTTTAGTACGGGTCCAATGTATGAATTAAAAAATTTTGAAAAGAAAAATTAAGCAAGTTAAATTTGTATCTCTTGATACAGTAAGGAGATGCAATAAAATAAAAACAAATAGTTTTAATTTTGTAGTGAAAAGAAAAATTATAAAGAAATGAATCTATAAAGCAAACACTTCACATGTCTCAAATTAATTGATATTTTAATCTTAGAAAAATATTAACTAATATTTTAATGAGATATTAAAATATCTATTTAATTTTATTTTTTAATAAATATTATTATCTTAAAATATTTAATATTATATTTATTAAAATTAATATAAAAAATAAAAATATTTTAATAAAATTATTTTTTAATAAATACTATTTTTTAAAATATTTATTTTTTAATTTATATATATATTTTAAACATATGAAATTTTTAAAAAAATAGAAATTAAGAGAGAAAATAATTATTTTTTCAAGAAAACATAATTAATTAACCAGTTAAATTAGGTTAGAAGTAAATAACTAATGATTCTTAACTTGGGCAAACTTGCATAGGATAAAAAAATTGTTATAAGAACCACGAACTTATTTTAAGATATATTAATTGTTAATTTTTTTTATATTTTTAATTTATTGTAAAATTTATTATTAAGACACTTATTTATTATTTATGTAAGTAAATATATTTATTGGTCTAATAATAATGCAAGTCATATTTATTTGTAAAAAAAATACTTTTTGAATCATGTGTAGTGTCAATAATTACAACCACTATATTTAAATTATTTCATTTTATAGATATTATTGGAATAAAATCTAAATTTTATGAAATTAGTAATTAAAATTAGCTAACTTAAATATTTTTATTATTTTAATAAATAAATTAATTATTTTTTATATAAAGAATTTAATAAAATAATTTTTAAAATTTTAGTTTATAAAAAAATATTTTATTAACAAAAAAAATTAAAAGGATAGAGTTCATCCGATTAAAATGTCACAAAAAAAATTAATTTCTACTCTAAGGACATATATCATGTGTAATAATAATACTAATTCAACTTCAGTTCACTTTTACTTTTCTACTGTTTTTTTTATACTCTACTTTTTTTAGATATTCTAACTTTACAAATAATTAAAACTAGTGCAAGAGGCTAGAGCACAACTTCTATTTATTGTTAAAATTAAACAAAAAAAACTTCTATGTAATGTTTATTAATTAAGTGTATTAATCACAACTCTACAATAATTTTCATGTATTACTTTCCGAGTTTCGTTATCCTTGTCATCAGGATTTTGATTTGACGTTCGATCACTTTCTAATAACTAATAAGTAAATATCTCATCAATTCCCACTAAACTTGCTTTTGTATAATGATGAATAAAATAAAAAGTAGATATTTCACTTTGAGCTTTTGATTTTTAATGGTCATGAGGATGTTAGATATACATTCATTTTGTTTTTAAATATTAACCGTTTAAAGTTTCTAATTGAAAAATTCAAGATAATTGAATACTTTTAGTTTATAAATTTAATTATATTGGACTAAATTACTATTTTATTCTATAAATATTATTTATAATATTCTTTAGTAAAACAAAAACATTTAGTAATTATTCATTCATTAATTAAAATTAACCATTTTTATTTTAATTTTAACTTTGCATTTAGCGCATGTAAGAAATTGAAATAAAAAAAAAAAGAAAGTGAAATAATTTTATACGTTATTTATTATAAAAAAATAGAAAAAAAATTAAAATCTATCTTTTCTCTATTTTATTGTATAAAAAGTATATATATATATATATATATAATTATTTTTAATAAAAAATATTTTAATTATTTAATTATATAAAATACTTTTTCCTCTCGTTTTCATTCAAATTTTAATTGATTGCAAATATTAGTTGATTTTACATTTTTTCACATTCAAATGATGTGTACTTTCATCTTTGTCCATTTTAAACTTTGTTTCCTCTTTCATATATTTCAAATTTATCTGTTTTTTCTCTTTAATGCATTTTAAATAAAGCGTTAAAGAAGTACATAACAATATTCAGTAAATAATTAATATAAAAATAAAATAATTATATTTTTTAAATATTTATATTTTATTTTTAATTATATTAAATTTTATTTTGAATAATTTATATTTCATTTTGAACATTTATGTCACGTGTTTTCTGTTTGTCTTTGTTTCTCATATGATTATGTTTTCTCAACTCTCATTTTTTCTAATAAAATAAGATGAAAGAATATTAATTATTTATTTAAAAATAT
>JAMLFT010011768.1:0-10859 GCA_026544285.1 Pachyrhizus erosus | reverse complement strand
AAGAAGCAGGGAGTGGGAAAAAGAAAAAGAGGGGGAGACATAGAAGTAAGGCGGGTTGGGCAGACCAGTTGGGCTGACTGCCCAACTATGTCATGAAACGCAAAAAAAAAAAAAACAACAAACCTGAAGTGCCTCAGCGTCAGCAAGGATCGAAGGGAGGGACCTGACACTTTTGCACTTAGTGTCTTAACCGCTGAGCCAGAGTACGTTCGGTAGTAACTAAAAGCAATTGATAATACATAACTCAACATCGCTACTAGAATACCAACTGCGGATCGTGCACAGCCACGTGGGTCACCCATACCTTGTTGTCGTCCTCGTCTTCCTCGGCATGGGTTTTGTAGGACACCAAACCTACGAGACGTAAAAGCGAAGGCAATTAACCAGAACAGGTTCTATAAATGATAGCCAAACTCACGCTGAAGGAGAGGAAAAGTACGATTTAAGCCCTTAAATTCTCTCTAGTTTTTCACTCGTTGCGATCCATTCTTGTCTTGTTAATTTTGTAGTCTCGCCCAGAACGTGTCTCTGAAACATATATATATATGTGTGTGTGTGTGTGTGTGTGTGTGTATCCATTCAGTGACAGAAATTCCTATTGAACGATAGGATAGACAATGAACTAAGATATGCTTAGACTATGATAATACATTGTAGGATGATTATGATGTACAACACAAAATATTGGCAGTGGAGAATCTTGATATCATACCAGTACCACTATAAAAGAATTAAGAGAAGTGACAGACGAGATAAGGTGGATAGATAAATAAGAAAAACCTATCGAGTGAGAAATTAAGACGGAGTATGCAATGGTTGACCACAGAAGGTACCTGAGGAATGAACCAGGCTCTTGTGAGACCTTGGGGGTAGATAAGGTGTCAAGTTGTGAACCGCTTGGAGAAAAGAGGGTGTCACAGTACCAGCTTGGCGTCCCCAACAAAGCGGAGCATTACCATGATTCGATTGAGAGTACTCTGGACCAAGTACCAATTAGGGTATGTACTCCCTGTCATCAACAAAAAAGTTGCAAATTGGACATTAAATGATACACTCGTGTAAGTCCTCTTGGAGTTGGTAGTAAAGGAGGCAACGAAAGGCCCAACGATGTAGAGAACCTACTTAGGCACGAATAGGGAGATAAGAGTTGACGATAGAAACATATACCTTTTATCTTAAGCCTAATTCTAAATTGATGGCTCACTCCTACACCCCTCATTCTTTCATATCAAACATGGCAGAGGAATTCCAACCACTTTTCCACCTGACAATCTTGCCTTTGGAGGGAAGATGGACCTACGATCGGGTCCAAGATGACGATACATTCATAGGATACGTTCTTTTTGCTTTTAGACCCATAACAGATAATGGTGCCATGGAAGTTTCATCACGTGGATCTACCAATCGTTCTTTCTCAGACTCCGCCACCTAGGCTCCTGAATGTACCAGCCGACCGGAGAAGGCCACCAGTTCCTCAACCACCACCATCCTCAATGGGGTCATTTCAAGCTGGCAGTGGGAGTCATAAGGAGGAACCAACAAATGAAGATGATCCATAAGAAGCGTCTGATTAGATTAGAACAAGTTAGAGAAAATATGATGTTTTAAGAAATTTGTATTACCTCCTAGAATCATGTATGACTTCTACTTTATGAAATGAGAACTTGTTATGAAATTGTTGTATGGAAATAGTTATTGTATTAATAAATTGTAACTCCCTGGAGTCGTACGCTATAAGTAAATACTTGCGCGTTATCTTTGATGGTAATTAATCATAAATAATAATTAATAATGATATTAATAATAATGAATAAAAATTGGCGTTACATCTTGGGTTCAAACCCTGCTTCCCCCTTTTTCTCCCTTCCGCTTTTTATTCCCATATTATTTTTCTGTTATAATGTATATATTTGATTGAGTGTTAAATTATCACCCAAGACATCCAGCCCAAGTGGTAGCGCATTTTGGTAATTGTTTATTTAATTATAAAATTCCAAATTTTATTCCTAAAAATCCATATTATTATTTTATATTTTTATCATTTTACTTGTACTGTTTCCTCTTTCTTCCATCTATTTAAAAATTTATAAATCTATTTCTACTTCAAAATTAATATATTCTTTTATTTATTATATTTCAATTTATTTAAAACTATTTTTCTAAAAATCATGAATCTTAACTAATTATAATTTCTCTTTTCTCAATTTTATTATTTTCTAAATTTAAACAACATTTCCTCTAAATTTAAATTCTAAATTTAAAATATTTTTAAAGTAAATTATAAATTTCTAATGTAGGGCTATTTTTCTGAATATAATTCAATTATTTTAAATAGGATGTTACAACTTTTATTTGGGCTTCGAATTTTGGGCCCATGTAATGTAGGTTTGGTTGTATTTTCGACCTTGGCTTCAATTGGGCTTTAAAAGCCCAATCTAGCACCTTCCTTGTCTAGCTTGTGTAGAGTGTGTGTGGAGCCTAGTTGACTTAAACTTAGGACTAGTTGCTTATAAATACATGTAAAGTCAATGTAAGGTTAACTTTGATTCATTAATACAAACTTTGAGATTTCTCATACTTGAAAGCTTTTAGTCTTTTCTCTCTAGACTCTAGGGAGCAAAGTCCTTAGTTCCTTAGCAAGGTTAATAATCTTGTGACGGAACCTCTTCAATCCTTATCTTGAATCTAGGTTCAAGTGGTGGAATCATCTTCTATTCTAAATTCCATTTCTTGAATGGAAGAAAGCATGAAGAATTGAAAGAGATCCGTGAAGACAAATACATATTTTCAAGTAGAGATGCATCACAACAAATTCGTATGAGTTAAAGTATGAACTAACCAATTAAATTGGGACATGTGGAATTTGAAAAAGAGTATGTAGGTGAAGTATACTTATGTTTTTTTATCTAATTGTTTGTGTGAGGCAAGGACTCACTTGTGCATTTTTTTTAGATGAAGACTAGTGTTTCGGTACAGTAGACAGCGATGGAATGTGATGGTTACTACAAGCATTAATGACGTGGATGAATGGTTTGAGAATACAAAAATTCTACAAGGAGGTTTTATGAGTTTTTGTAAGAATATAAGAGTCAAATTTCATCAAGTGATTGTTTTGAGTTTTAGTCTTTTATTTAGAATATGGTAGAATGGGTTTTTTATTGTATCATATTATTTTATTAAGAAGTTATCAAATGTATTACATTTTGAACTTCAAGACTACTAATATGTATTTGTGTGGATAAACTATAATAGTTTAATGATAGAAATGAGGATGATTAAGAGAATTTTATTATATTACAATGATATTATTGAAAAACAAATATTTTATTTAATTAATTTCTTTAAGAATTATGTTTCTTAATATTTGTTTTTATGTTTAATTATTATGAACATGTAAATAAAATTCTTTCATAGTATAAATATTTACCAATTTATGATGTTTTTCATGATAAGTGATTTTATTAAGATTAATTATGTAACATCCTATTTTTGATATAGTAAAATTATAAATTTAAATTAGAAGATTTGCCTCTTTTCCTTTTTAATATTTTAATTTAGTTATAAATATTTTAGTCAAAATAAATAAATTTTATCAAATAAAATAAATATTGGTGAAAAGAATTTTTAAATTAGTGAAAGAAAAATATAAATGAGTTTATAAGATTTTTGGAAAAAATATTAGAAATCAAAGATAAAAATTAAAAATTGAAAACAGAAAACAAGGAAAAATAAAAGAAGAAAAAAAAAAGAGGGAGGGGGGGAGTAAAAGGAAAAGGGGAAGAGGATAGGTCTGGGGTCAAATCCAGAACCCTTGAGAAGAGAAGGAAAACACACCTCCAAACCAACTGAGCTACCCAACGAAGGTAGCATCAGAACGACTTAAAGAAGAGCATAGGCGCTAAGGTAAGATAAAAATAAAATGCGAAACTAAAAAATGGGTGTAGGCAAGACTTGAGGGTGAAGCTTGAGGGGTGGATAAGATTTTGGAGATGTAGGGGTTGTTGTTTGATCGTTAGGCCCATCCTTGTTTATTTTTACAAATTAATGATAGATAAACTATCTTGAGAAATGTAGACCACCATTAAAGCAGCTCGTTCACCGCCTTTAACCTCGAGTCAATTTCTACAAAACATTGTTATGCCACCCTACAACTTTGTCGCCGTCTTTGTGACTTTCACCCATGCTGGCAAAATAAAATAATCCAAAGGGGGAGCAGAGAAAACGCTATATAAAGGTTGAAATTGCAGAGGAAGAAGACGAAATCCACAACTCAAATTCACTTCGATTTTAAAGCACCTTGCCTATTACTAAACATAGACAACTTTGTTGTGATACCCCTACATTTCGAACCCATTAGCTTAGCAAAAGAGGGAAAGAACAAGAGAATAGTAACTTCATCGGAGCTTCATCAGAGCCTCACCGTAAAATTCAACTTCAGTTAGGAGGAGTTATTTTTCCTTTGAATTTAAATGTTAGAAACGTTGTAGGATGTATGAATTTGGTTTTCTGATAAATTGACGCTTTGAAAACAAAAAAATTCTCAAAAATGATTTGAAATTTGAAATTTTGAAAGAAATGAGTTTAGAGAACTTGAACCACTTTGATTTTCCGTTTAAACATATTTTAGGTAGAATTAACCATTTACTATAGATGTTCGAATCATTTTCAATAGGAATTTCATCAGAATTGATAAGGAAAAGGCGAATTGCACTGAATGGTGAAATTTAAAATAAATTTTGTGCCAAAAACCAAAAACGGGATGAGGAAGAATATGGCCAAAGGTCAATATGACTATTTTGCCCTAGGGCTGAAAAATTACCAAAATACTCCTAGACTAGAAATTTGAGAATTTTTGTTATTTTCACTATGTAATTCTGGAAATAATTACAGAAGATAGCTATACTCTAATATAAGAGTCCTATAATAGATTTCCATAATGGTTAAGTAATATTAACTCTAATTTTTACCCCATAGCATAAAAATCTAAAATTTTAAACTATTTTATTAACAGAAATTAAGGGAAATATTGCCATAATATTTTATGTGTGAACCTAGAATCATTATATCATTCTTAGAATTTGAAATGAAGTAAAAAATCCTATCCCAAAATGACCAAAATATCCCTATGATATAAAACTAAAATTTGTCACTGTTTAGTCATTTTAAATTTAGAGAAAGATAGTCTAAGTATTCCTTAATGATATTAAGTACCTCTATGACATTTTTAATGATAAGAAATATGATGGGAAATCCTTAAAGGATATTTTTTATGAAATAACCAAAATACCCCTCTTAAGAGAAAATTATCAAAAACACCCTTTTTTAGTAAAAATTTCTAAATTAAATTTAACAAAGATTCAAAACCTTCTTAGACATACCTCTTCAATAAAAATATATATATAGGAAGGAATTTGAAAAGAAAAATCTAAAATAACCATTTTGCCCATGTGTTGTTGTTTCATTGTAATGTGTATTATTGATTACTGTGATAATTGATTTTGGTTTTAATGTATTGAATTGATAATAAAGATGTGATTTACTACGTCTACTTCTAAAAGAGGTTATATGTTCATGATAACTGTCCATATGAGACAGTAAATTCCTAAAGTAACCTTATGGTAGAAGATAAATTAAGAAATGTTCAAACAATAATGATAAATATAAAATGATTGTAACACGAAGATGAAAGATGAATGTTATCCCTGGATACCTAAACATGTCATCAGTACCAAGATAGAATTGATAAAAAAATTGACAAATGAAATAAGGGAGGTAGATTAAATTGAAAACCCTAACGAGTGAGAAATAAGAATGGAGAATGCAAAGGTTGACCATAGAAGGTACCTGAGGAATCTATGCAGGCACTGGTGAGACCTTGAGGGTAGATAAGGTGTCAAGTTGTGAACCGCTCAAAGTAAAGAGGGTAGTCGCCAACAAAGTAAAGCATTACCAGGATTCGGTTAAGAGTATCTTGGACCTAGTACCAAACAAGATATGTACTCCTGATCGTTAACCTAAGATTTGAAAACTTGGACTATTATTGATATGCTCCTATAAGTCCTCTAAGAGTTAGTAGTATCGGAGGCTGCAAAGAGCCCTAAATCAAGTAGAATTCCTAATTAGGCACGTTACGGTGAGATGAGAGTCTAAGTTAGCAAGAAACCCTTTGTATATGTGTATGTTTGCCTAAGGATAGATGACTTACTCTTGTAATCCCACATTTTTCCAAATACAGATGATAAAAGAATTTCAACCCCTATTTCACCTGACAATAATACCTCTAAAAGGGAGATGGACTCATGATAGGATTTAGGGAGATGATACCTTTATGGGCTATGTTAGGTTCATCTTTAGACCTACCAACATCATAGTCTCATGACAGTTTCACCACACAGCTATACTCGTAATTCTATCTCAAACTCCACCACCCAGATTCACTAGTATTCGTACAACTTGACGACATACTCGGACTCCTTCACATCCATAATCTTTCGTAGGATCAATTTGCGTAGGAAATCAAGAAGAAAGAGAAGATTCCTCAGAGGAGGAGGATCCTTTAGAAGAAATATGACAAGTTATAAATGAGATTGTAAAACTGTTTTAGATTATATCTTTGTTTTATCTACTAAGACATTATGAGAATATAATGATAATTATATTTATATATAATTTGTATATTAAATCAAGTATGTTTTAGATGAATTCAAGTTGAGTGATTAAATTGTAATTCTCCTGACGAGTTAGATTTAAGATTTACCGACGATAAAAATTATTATCATACATTTTCTTAAAACTTAAAATGAATAAAAGGGGCGTTACAAATTGTATTATCATATATCTTTTAACTAATGACGTGTCAATGAGGATAAACAATATTTTAGAGATTTTCAAGTGATTTCATATGAAAATTAAAAAGGTGAGAATCAATTTTTTATATAATAAGGATTACTTTCAATTATCACATTTCAAATTATTCCACAAATTTCTAAAATAATAGAAAATTCATTATCGTAATTAAGGGTGTTACATAAAATGTTACTAACACTCTTCTAAAAACAAATGACAAAAAAAAAGAAGCTTAATGACTTTTTTTTAAGGCAAAGTATTTTCTTCAAAAAAAAAAAAAAATCCTACTTGAATTGAATGAATTACTATAGACAACAAAATTCTTCCTTTTAAATATTTGACATAATTACATGTTTAAATTTTAAACTTCAAATTCTTTATTAAATTAAAAAACCACCTACTAGTTCATCCATATATTTTATAGTCATAATGGCCCATATTTATCTATAATCCAGCTATATATTTTATGAAAATATGAATCAACACAACCACCAAATTAATTTATCATAATAAACAACAATAAAAAATTTATTAAAATTATCAATTTTAAAGCCTCAAATAAAATTTAAAAATATATTTTAATATTCTTTGAACGATAATTTAATGACAACAAATAAAAAAAGTACTCATCTTATAAAATTAATTAAGCTTTAATTTCTGTACGGCATGTTTAACAATAAAATAGGAAATTAAAATAATGTTTTTACACTTTAATGAGGTGCATATATATAGGTAGGAAAATGTAAAGGCAAAACGTTAATGTAGAATCGCATATGCATGTACAAAATCCATTAAGAAAATATACAGGAGTGAGTATTGTTTAATGAAAATTATCGATACCATATTTGTATATATTACTTTTATAAAAAGAGAAATTAAACTATTTTAAAAATAATTTTATAAGAGTTATTTCTTATAAAATTATTTATTTTTTAAAATTTAATAGTTTTAATAAGTAATTATTTTAGTATTAATTTTAGAATAATTTAATTCTTTCTTTATATATATATATAAATAATGACAATAGTGATGAAAAAATTATGAAAAGACTAAGTAAAACAATACTTACAAAAGTAACTCTCGAATAAACTAGAAATTTCAAATTTTATTGAAAAGACACGAAAGTAGTTACATTAAATGATCCAAAAAACTACCTAGTTCACAAGGCACACTAAATTCATAAGAACAAGAACAAGAACACTCAATTGCCTTCTCGAATGAGGGCGGTAGAGACTTATTTATACACCCAAAAGTAGTCTTGCACTCATTAAGTTTTGAAAAGTAAAATACATTATAGTCCTTTTTAGATTCTTCTAAAACTTGCTTCCAAATATCGTCTTGAAGTTACTATTAAAATATTATTTTTTATAAAGTGTTGCATGCCATTATTGTGCATAGGCTATTGTTGATAAATTCTTCTCGATAATATTCTTTTATCTTTTGTTATTGTTACCGTTCATACTTTATCTATTTTGTCAAAGATTCTTGTTTGTCATTACTTAAGTTATATTTCATAATAATAATTTTTATTGTCTAATAGACATTATATATATATATAGTGAAAAAATAGATAAAATGAGTTTTGCAAGTTTTTTCATCTCAATATAAAAAATGAGATTGAATATAATTTTTTCGTTCCTAATTGCTTAAGATCAATTCCATACTTGTCCCTATGGTGAGCCTACCCCCACCGCATTATCATGGCTATTCAGTATTCACCTAGGTTTTCCCATAGTCAAAAGGTTCTTTTAAATCGCTTTCTCGAAAAAAAAAAAAACAGCAACAGGGAACCAAGAAAAAGTAGCATGCTTTACTTTATACTTGTGTTATTTTTTAATTCTTCAAAGTTAACTCATAATTAAAAAAATTGACCAAAGGGCTAAATATATTGGAAATTTGATAAATATTCCATAAAATTACGGTTTTAAGAATACTTCATTATATTAATTAGTCTTCGATGACTTATTCTTCAAATATTAAAAATAAATATAAATCTTTACATAAAACTATATAAATATTTAAATAAAATTAATGGGTAAATATATATTAAAGGTCTTATTAGCATTATTTTAAATATTGAAAAAAATGAATATTACATTAAAAAACTAACATAATACGTCGTATTTGTAGAATTAATTTAAGTGTTTCCTCTTAGTTACACTACATAAATCTGAGAATTTGACAAAATGAGATGAATTTCCATTGTATTACTGTATAACACAAACCAATTTTTATTAAAAAAATTAACAAGTTAAGAGCCAAGTATGCATATCAAATACATGAAAAAGTGAAAAGGGACAAGAGAAAGAAGACACAAACACGAAGGCCAAAAAATGATACGATAAACTATGGAATTGAAATACCAAAGCAAAAATGTAATTTAAAAAAAAAAAAAAATCATTCATGTGCCATTCTTTAACGTATTTCTTCATTCTCTTGCTTTTCGTGGCTATTAGCAACTATGGGTCATTTTCCCATACTTGTTCTTCATCAGCCAATGGATCCTGTTCATTGATTCCTTTTTCTCCGTTTCATAAGACTTGTCCTTTGCCACGCGCCGCGTCCTCTTCATCTCCGTCTCTGTCCCCTTCAAATATTTTTTGTATCCGGAAACAGCCGTGGATGGCGGCGCGTCACTCGTGCATCGACGGTGACGCATGTTGTTGCACTCCATGCCCCAGTTGCTTACGTAGCCATGACCCACATAATGACCACACCTCGTCTCCTCCATCTCGCTCTACCTTCCGCCGCCGATGGATAGATGCCTCGACGCCGGCGAGGCACGGTTGACGGAGGAGGTGGGAGATTTTTTTTGGAGGGGTGAGGATTAATATGTGTCTAGGGGCTTATATGTAGTGAAAGAAAGTTCTAAAAATAATAATAAAAAAAGACAACCTATTAAGGCTTTCCTGGTCAATGGTTCTAGCCATGCAATTGAATTTAATTTTAGAATGATTTAAGTAAGGAATATGGAATGCTGATGTTAATATTTTATGAATTTAAGGAGTGAAAAAAAAAAAGAAGTCTTGTTTTAGAAGGACACAACAAATGTTGCAAATGGTGTTTGAAGGATGTCTTTGACGAAATTTAGACTAGGAATGGAGGGCCACCGAGAGGGCCTTGGCAACTAGGGAGGGTAGGGAAGGGTGGACCTTTAATTTCTCTAGCTTTACTTCTTTAGTTTCATAAATATTTTGTTTTTGAAGTATAAAATCAAGCATATATCTTTTTTGGTTTTGGGTTAGAAATCATGGATGTTTTTTTAATTCATTAGATATTGAATCATATACTAATTTCGTTTATAATATGTGATTATCATATGTTAAAAAGATCTTTGCACATAAAATGATCAAACATAAATTTTCATATATAAATATAACAAGTTCTTATACAACTTTATAAATTAAAACAAAATATTCATTTAATATAAATTATTGTAGTATGTTCATGTGTAAAGTCATTTGAATATAAAATTTAATACTTAACACATGTGAATTAGAATAATAATTAGTCTATAGGTAGAAGTGAAGTTTTTTTATATGTAGATATAATTGATATGAATTATTTTTTCATTTAAAAATAAGATATTTTTATAGTTGAAAATCATGAGACTATTATTTTTGAAGTGTAGAAATTATCTAAGTTTCGGAAGTCAAACTCCTATTAGTATATTGAAGGAACCCAATTATTTCATCTATAATATTTTATATAATATTTTAGTAAAAAAATGTTTCAAATTAGTTGTCATTTTATAAAATTAATAAAAAATTATTGTTTTTTCATGAAATATCTTTGTGGGAGCAGTTGTTACATGGTAGTAAATGAATTTTTTTTTTAACTAAAGACATAAATGATATATTAAAAAGTTACATAATTTTTTTTAAAACTCATGGTATTAATTGTATTTCTTAATATTTGTGTCAAAAATTTAAATCTTTATAATAATAAAAATAAATAAGTTTAAGAGAAAAAATCTTATGTAATTGAGACAGAGTTTTTAAGAATTTTTTTTA
>JAMLFT010011767.1:0-10860 GCA_026544285.1 Pachyrhizus erosus | reverse complement strand
CTCTTCCGATCTTATATAATTTACTTAATTTAAGTTAAATTTTTATCTAACTTTATTTATTTATTTTATGTTAAAAATCATTTATTTAATTAACATTTTTCTTAAGTTTATTTATTTTATGTTAAAAATTATTTATTTTAATTAACATTTTTCATAAGCTTATTTATTTTATTTAAAATTTATTTGAATTTAATTTAGTTTTCTTGAATATTATTTTATTTTATTTGAATTTTTATGTATGCATTCAAGTTTATTTATTTTAATTTATTTTTAAGCAAAAAGAGACTAAGATTTTTCTTTCTTCACAAAAGGATGTTGAACTTGTTTATAAATTTCTTCTTTTGGTTTTCTATCTACAATAGTCTTGTAAAGGTTGATTACTTTTGACAAGAGAAATTGTACTTATATTTACAATATTCTACTTTGTATTAAAGGCTAAGATATTTAAACGTTAGAGTATATACGGGGATAGAATGTTGAAGCGCAAAACCTTAACAAGACAATCATATTAAATAAAAAGCTTAAACACATGTTCTCTTTGGATGATAGAAAAATTAAGTTATGTGATAAAACATTGGACACAAGGTTTTTACCAGCACATTGGATGTTGAGTTTTTTGTAAAACCTTTGGATGCAAATTTTTAATGTCACATTGGATACTATGTTCAAAATTGATTTTTAGCATGTTTAAATTAAAACGAATATATCTATTTTTCATTGATGCAAGATCAACATGCATATATAAAATAATCTCATTAATTTATCAAAATTTAATAACTTTTGTTATTACCAAAACTATGAGATTTTTAAAGATTTTAACATTTTTTTATATCTTTGGTTCCAACAAATGATTTATGTAATTTAAGAAAAGTTTTAAAAATCATTTTAGGATCAATCAAAGCAAAGGTTTTTTTTTTTTTTTTTTACTGTTTTGATCACATTTATACACAAATTTTCACAATATCAAGAAACACAACGATGCAAGTAACAATTTTGACCTTCACTAGACAAATAGGAAATGTGATGTCCACAATTTATCTCAATTAGCTTTCGTTGATAGCAAGAGAATTTGGATTGGGAGTATTCATTCTATATTTTCTTCTATTCAATTGATGTATTAAATTTGTCTTCTTAGAATTTGAGTTTGTAATTAATTTTACAAAATCGATTTATAAGACGATGTTACTTTCTCACTATATACTTTATCTTAATAGTATCTTTTGCTAATGTAAAACTTGATGTTTTTTTTGTCAATAGAGAAAAGTGTGAACAAAATGTAGCCAAAATTGATGTCAAAAGATAGGAACTCTTGAATTATATTCGCTTAACATAATACTTTGTCTAATAATTCTTCTAGCTCAAATAATTAAAAAGTGAATTTATTACATCATACTTTCAAGATCACTTCAAATTAAAATATATGATATACGAAGAAAATCAAAAGCAACCAGAGAAATAAGAAGAAGAAGAAGCTCGCGAAATCGTTGAATTGCATGTAGATGTTAATAGAGAAAAGCAACTGGAACCAATAATAGAGTTGGTTGCATTATTATAAAAATGAAAGGAATTAAATGTAATCTGAATATGATCTGTTCAAGATAAACAACTAATTTATCTTCAATTCTTTCTTCCACCACGCACGCAACAACGAATAGCGTATTTCGTACCACATTAAGTCGGAAAGGACTCGGAAGAGTGGAAAAGGCACTTTAATTTACCCAGAAACTTCCTTGTGTAGCTTCTGTTTAATTTCCACGTAATCATGATTGAATAAATTGAGGCAAATTAAACACAGATATTGAAATTTATTTAAATAGTTGAATCCCTTGTAATCTTTTTCTTTAAGTTGTGATTTGAAAATGAATCACGCGGTTTCAAAGTTATTCAACTCTATCAAAATGCAAATTGCAAACATGAAGAAAAATATATATTTTTTATTACTGCTATTTGAGTTGACTTTTATAGTGCCACAACTCTTGACGTGTAGATGGAGTAGCTGACTTTATTTTCCAGCGTAACACTTTGAATTATTTTGGGGTCTCCCTGGTTTTAGAACCAACTATACTCAGCAATTCTAATCATTGTGGCCACCAAAGATGATAAAAGGAAGCAATAAATCGAGTTCCATTTTATTTAGCACCAAGGAGTTACCCATTTTTCTATTTCTTTAAATACCACTATTGTGTAGCTTGTGTTTTCCTAGTAACTACGTGCAAATAAGTCAAGAAACGCGGAACCAAACACAATAAATAAACTTGGAATGTGAACACTTACACCCCGTTTTTTATTCTTTTGTCAAACAGTCGTATAATTATATTAGGAAACCATGTATTAAAGGACCCCAGAGCTCTAAATCCACAAGAACTTGAGCTCCTAAATCCATAAGAAGAACTTGAGCTCCTAAATCCATTTGAGGAAGATCAACATGGAATCATCATCCTCCAATGATTCAAAAAAAGTGCACGATGTGTTTCTTAGCTTTAGAGGTGAGGACACACGTAACACTTTCACTGGCCATCTTAATGTTGCTTTACAAAGGTGTGATATCAAAACCTACATAGATCATGACCTTAAGAGAGGGGATGAAATATCCTACACCCTTCTTAAAGCAATCGAGGAAGCTAATCTTTCGGTAATTGTTTTCTCCAAAAACTTTGCCACTTCAAAATGGTGCTTGGACGAAGTTGTAAAAATACTCGAGTGCAAACAAAGAAATAGGCAAATTGTACTACCTGTTTTCTATCATGTGGATCCATCTACGGTACGAAATCAGACAGGAAGTTATGGAGAAGCATTTGCTGAACACGAAAAACGTTTCCAAGGTAACTTGGAGAAGGTGCAAAGCTGGAGAAAGGCTTTGACAGATGCTGCTAATCACTCTGGGTGGGAATGTACACCTAATAGGTAAGCTAATTTTGTACCCAATTTTCAACACACTTGCTCATTTTGTAATGTGCAAAAGTTGTTTAATTTCAATTAATACCCAATATTTTAAAGCTAGAAAACACAAATCTGGTTAACCAAGTTTGCCTAGTCCGTGTAGAGTTTGTTTCACAAGTATCTTAAGTTAGTTATTTTATAATATTTTTTACCAATTGAAAATTTTGGTTGATGGTATTAGTAATGTTTATAAGTAAATAAGCTTATTTTAGTGGTTTAAAGATGTAGAGTTTCGTGAAACCCTGCTTCAATTCTAACTTCTTTATATATATATATATATATATATATATATATATATATATAAAATTCTCTTATTAACTTTAAAAGAGTTATTAAAGTTACCTTTTATCCTTATTTACACAATGTATAATTTGTTATTTCTTTAGGTTTTTAATATTATTTTTTAAATATTTTTATATTATATTATTAATTTAAACCATTAAACTACTTATCTCCTAAAAAAAAAATTATATTATTCACTATATTTATTTATTTTATTTAAATAATATACTTCAAGATATTGATAATGGATTAATATAACAATAGACAAAACTTAGTTACAATTTCTTATATGTTGTTTGTACTATTTTCTAATTATAATTAAAGTTTTATTTTGATAATCTTATAATCTTTTAATGTAAATCTTTTTTGTGTGGATCACACAGATAAAATCTTAATTTTTATTGAAGAATAAAAAAAAAACAATACTTATAAAATTGTATCTAAGTTTTATCTTATAACAATACTATACATGCAATGGTTTTTAAAAGTCTACAATGATATTACCATACTAATCAATATACTGAAAGTATAATATCTACCTAAATATATTTTATTTTTATCTTATTTTAAATTTGATTAAGAATATTTTAAAATATAATATAAAATTAATGATGAAATATACCATGTGAAAAAAAAAATAATTGTAACTAAATATGTAATTCAAATAATTGTTTTTAAAATAAAAATTATACTAGTTTTAAATTATTTAAAATCTAAAATTATAATTATCCCAAAATACTTTCATCCATACACAAATTATAATTTATATAAAAATATTATATAAATATATTCACTTATATTATTTTAAATTTATCAGTTATTTTAATAGATAATTTTACTAGTATAATTCAAGGTCGAGAAAGTTTTGATAGTTCAAAAAATAAAAAAAAAATTAAGCATCACTGGATATTTCAACAAAATTATATGTATAATTCAATTAGATGTAACTTTTTTTTATAATGAAAAAAGACATATTAATTGGAGGAGTACAAAGGGTATCCTTGCCCATCACATTAATGTCTAGTCAATAAATGACATAACAAGATACACTTAATAATAGATTTAGCCATCACTCATAGAATGACATATATATGCATATTATAATCTCGCTTTAATCCATAGTTAGCTTTTGAACTTTATCATTTCCACTATCTCATCTGTGTTTAGTTTAACATAATTAAAACAAACTTGGTTTCTTTGCAGCCATATGGACCAAATTATGCAAAGCCAAATTAAGTTTCCAATACTCCATGTCATCTTTTTTTGTTGGCATCCTTATATGTGACAAAAGATGAGGTTTACTTGTGTGATAATGTAGTGTGTGTAGTCAATCATGAGTAACACCTTTGTCAATTACTATATGAAATGTTACAAGAGAAAAACAAGTGATATGTGGACTCTATGTTACATTTACAAAATACACAAAGTGCTTGATTTTGTTGATCCATGATACCTCTTCTAATTAGGTTGGATTATGAGGGAATTCTATCCATCACTACCTTCCATGCAAAAACCTTGATTTTTTGGGGACATGTGCTACACCAAAGATTGTTGTACACCTTCCCATCTAGATTATGTTCTTGCCTGTGAATCAACTTATAATTTGATTTCACTCAATATCTGCCTGTAGAGTTAGCTTTCCATGCCCAAAAATCATTTTGGTCTTTCACTTATATTGTAACATTAATCAAACCGAGCAAATTGTTAGCCATATTCTTTTACCATAAAAAAAGTTCTCCTTCATTTTAGCTTCCACTCCCACCTTTCAATTTTCTAAATTTCCATATATTTCACCTTTGCTTCTTTCTCCATTGAAATATTTGACCAAAACAAAGTGTCACCCCCATTACCCATTTTTGTAATAATTGATTTTCTTAACCAACCCTCTTACCATGAACCACTCATTTCTAATTTTCGTAGATCTCTCCACCAAAATGATCCTTTATTGAAAACATTTTTCCCATCTATTTCTTCCCTATCTGGATTCCATTTTTCATATTTTGCAACAAAAATTTTGTTCCTAAGTGACTCACCATTCACTTGCATTCTCCATTTCCATTTTCCCAAGAGTACTTGCTAGATTGAACAATTTTAAATCTTTAACACCTATGTCTCCCTTTTGCTTTGCTTTGCACAATATTTCCCAACTCACCCAAGCAGTTTCTCCCTACCTTTACTCTTTCCCTTAAGAAAATATAAATAAAGCCTTGGTACTACACTCAAAGTTTTGAATGATTGGTTTTACATGTGATTTTCACATACTACTATTTTTATGTATATATGGCAGCATGGAATGCGAAATAGTCGAAAAAATTGCTATGGACGTATTGGAAAAACTGAATCATGCATATGTTGGCGACCTGAATCGTCAAATTGACAAGTATGAGCAATTGGCGGAGCTTCAGCGAAAATATTCTGATTGGTTGGGTCTCTCTAGAACAGAAGAACATCTTAGACAACTTAAATTAGAAAGAGGTACCCGTTTGCTTCGCCTATAGTCAACCATGGCTCGAAGTACTTTTCAAAGCCACATGATAATCATGGAAAATAATTTATTTTCAATCTTACTATATGTTTTGTTTGATTATCTATTTATTTTTGGCTGTTCCACTTCATTCTTCTCATCAATTACTATGTTGTCAATAAGTCTTCTGTTCTTAACAATGGAAGAAGTAGAACATTTGTATGATTGTTTCAATCTTAAATCAATTAAAGTTTAATATAACATTGTTTGTAATATCTTTTTGTTCCATCATTTGGCATCGACTCCTAGTTGCTGGCAAACTTATTCACTAGTAAGTTTTTTAAATCTATTTTGGTCTTAGAACAAAGTTTCTTGCTATTTTTTTTTTTTCGAGAACACAAAATAATATGGGATAGGGTTTTTTTAATTGTCAGAGATAATTTTATTTAGTAATTATTAAAATGGGGGTTGAGTTTAAAATATTATTTAAATTAGATAAGTTGTGACTCACTGTTACGATTTTTAAATAAAATCATATATGTGAATAATAATTTATTATTTTAAATAAATAATAGTTTAAATATAATTTTAATTCTCATAAGTTAACATTTCTTTATTTTTAATCTTTGTTAATTCTTTCTTTAATTTTAATCTTAAAAGTTAATTTTTTTTTAAATTGTTATAGAAAATGTTAATGATTATGTCAGTATGATGTCATGTTGACATCATCGTTGTCACATCAACAAAAGATAAGATAGATGTTATCACATGTCATGCTAGTAAAACTATCATGTCATTAGAGTCATCATAATATCAAAAAGATAAATTAAAACTTTTATTTTAAAAAACTAAAATAAAAAAAACAACATTATAAAAGATTATAATTGTCATGACATTTTAATTTTATTTTTATTTTTTATTTTTGTAAATTCTTGTTATTTTTATTTTTTGTTCCTTTAACTTCTTTCTTTTTATTGTTATTTATAATTACTATAAATCTTTTTTTCTTTTTCATTTATAATCCTTTTATTGTAATAATGATATAACATTTTGTTGATGTAATACCTGTTGACGCTAACGTATTAACGATGTTTTGACCAATTATAATGACTAAGAGTAAAAATGAAATGTTTAAAACTTATTGAAACTATTTTAAAAAAAAATTACAAGGACAACAAATGAAAATAACTATTTTACTATAATAAAAAATTTATTTAAGCCTTTGTTTACTAATTAATAGTTTTTAATTAAATTCTTATTAAATTAAATGTTCTATAATTAATCAAATTAATAATTAAGATTTTAATATTATAATATCATACTATCAATTTAGTCTTCAACGTTCCAAAAATTAACAATTAAATCAAAATTCTTATTTTAAAAATATAAAAATTAAATGTTTATTTTTTTATAAAAATGATTAAAATTATGAATTAAATAAAATAGGATGACTAAAATTATATTTTAGTCAAAATATTATTATATTTTGATTTGTTGTTTTACTATAGCAAATTAACAAATGGAATGTAGCAAAGTTTTTACATATTGCGTTTTGGATTGAAAAATTCATAAAGAAAGGAAACCCCAATATGACATATTCTTGCACTATTACATAAAGATATAGGCACATTATATATATATATATATATAAAGATAATTTTCATGGAGAGTAGATGATTAATTACACAATAAAAATTCTTGGTATCATTTATCCTAAGTAATATGTTTTTATTAGGACCATATTATGTACTTTTGTACAAAAGATTGTCTAACTTATTTTAAATAAAAATGAAGTTAAAAAATTTCATCACATTTTATTTTTTGGTATAATTATCTTATGTATTTTAAGGTGTGTTGGAGTTCTTTAACTCTATTTTTACTTGGAATACATTAGACAACCTCTAATTAATAACATTTGCATTCTCACAGGTTAACTCATATAGAAATTGAATGCACAAGAAATATTGTAATGATTAAAGAATAAGAAAATATATGACATCTTGATTTTAGTATTTTTGGTTCCTCGATGTTAGTAAGAACACCTTAAAAATATATTGCCAAAGTATAGATAGATCCATAACTAAATACATTTACTTGAGCTTGAATTCTTTCTTTCTTTTAAGCTTACTTTTCTGCTTGGTATTGCTTAAAAACTTACTTATGTTTGAATCTTGACAAGTATATCAAATCGCACAAGTAGTAAAATAAAAAATCCAAGTACCATTTTCCAAGAGACTTGTCAATATTTAACAAACTTCAAAAATCACTATTTAAATGAAAGAATAACACAAAAAGTGGTAAAACACAAATGTTTTTGTTGAAGTTTTGAGAATACATAAACAGAGCAAGTGAAGAAACAAAGTAAAAATACTCTTTTTTGTTATTTTGTAGTTAAAACAATGTTAAAAAGAAAGGGTTTTGCAAATGATAAAAATATTGTCAAGGTTAGACTTCACTAACCGTCCTCTCTCTTAAATTAGCAATACATATTCTGTTGAACATAATATTAAAATCAGTCAATAAATATTTTCTTAATCTCAATCCTTTAGGTGAAAAGAGTCTCTGTTATTAAGTCTTAATTCCTTAGAAACATAAGAAAATAATTAGGTTTATGTTTAGTGACTCAAGATAACCAATGAAGTAAACTTCATTTCAAGACATAAATTTTATTTGATATTTTGCTTCAGTTCAAGACAATGAAAGTATTTTCCAATCTCAATTACGTCATAAAATAAAGCCATGATTGGTCACTCCATAACAAACATTAAGTACAAAAGAAATTGCTAACATTTGAGAATAATTGAATATATATATATATGAAAAATTGAGCATGGAGAAAGCTCAAACCTAATAAAATAGTGTTTGCTTCGTTCCAAAATATAGAGGGATGGAATCTATGTCATAAATGATATTGAGCCCCTTTTATATACATGAATTAAGTTTTCTTTTATAGTGACTATTCGCTTAACCAAGAATTTTCACTTAGTGAATTACACAAATTCCAAAAGATAAGATAAGACTTTTACTTAGTCACAAAATCTCGTTTAGCTATGATTTGACCTTTTTCTTTCTACCTAATTTTCACTTAGCCAAACTTCAAAATCAACTATTTCACTAAAAAGATAATTTTGCTTAGCCAAAAAGTGCGACTTAGCCAAATCTTCAAGAACAAAATTTTTACGAAAATAGTTAACTTTTTTAGACAAAAAGTGTGGTTAAGTGAATCCTTCTTCAAGACACAAGACACTTCTCTAAACTTCAAAAATCAAGCTCCAAAAGAGTCATTTCAACTTGGAATTTCCATTTCTAGAAAAAGTAGACAAAATATTAAGATGTAACTAATAAAATACACTAATTAATTAGAAACTAAATATTTATAAAAACTAAGATAAATTGAGTTAGATATTATTCTAATTAAGAAGAAAAGTAAGATTATTGCCTTATAATTCATATAACAAATAAGTATTTAATATAATTATTAAACTCCTTCAAACTATAAGTTTTGCTTGTTCTCAAGAAAAAGTAACATCAAATAACCACTAAACTACACCATACCAAACAACAACAATAAACTCTAGAACATTGAACATAGGTTAAGATTAATCACATCCTAACATATCCACAAAATTTCAAGATTTGCAAAGAGTTGAACCAATGACTTGAATATCAACTATGGTGCCCTAAAAAAAGGACATAATAAGGATGCCAATGTCAAGACTCTTAAGGAAAATATAAGCATAACACAACTTGATTAACATAATCCAACAATGCTAAATTCTCTCAACTCAAGTGTTTCTCTCAAGCACCCAAATATGCTAAGTGTCAAAATCTCTCACTCATACACAATAGAAATTCACATTTTAGTTTTTGTTTTTCTTCTCACATGCAACATAAGTATGCACACCAAAATTATCACAAGGACTTCTTAAGTCTTGTATTGTGGCTAGGCTATGAAAGGATTTTGGTTTTGTTAGATAAACAAAAGACATTAAGAGACAAAGAGAACAATCATTTCAATTTGATCAAATCACACCATCCCTCTTTTTCTCACATGAAAAGAATTACCAAATTCACTTACATTACCAAATTTTTTTTTTATTATGTTGTGTAAATCAAATAGTATAGAATTATTTTTATTTAACTAGTAGTCTTAAATTTGAGTTATGAATATAACTATGTTAAATATTTAAAGAAAGAATTTTTTCATATATAATTATTTTACTTGGCTCAAACATTGCCTCCAGTAATGCATACCTATAGTTGTTTCCAATAGAGGATACTCGTGGTCTATACCGAAAACTAGGTACACATGAAAATTATTTCTTTTAGCAGATTTTTTTATTTTTTACATAAACAACTCATGAAAATCTTATTTAAGAAAAGTTTAACATACTATCTGAAAGGGACATCTCATAATAAACAAAGTTTTCACCAAAATAAAATAAAATAATAAACAGAGTATTTTATTTCCTTACCTTATGTTTTGTAAAAATATTTTCATATATGCTCAAAGTTTCACCGAAACTAAACTCATGTTATTCGTGAGTAGAAATTTTGGTTAAACAACATATTTCATATGATTAAAGATTCTTTTTTTTTATTTTTGCAATGATAATATTGCGGTTTGAATATTCAACCTCCTACCATACGGGTTATGATTAAAAAAATAGCATTTCTATATATGATTAATAGTCGAATTAGTCAATTTCAATTTTAATTATATGATTAAAATATGTCTGTAACTAAAATTTGAGTCATTCTAACTTGAGCGTAATCAAGGAGGAGACATTTCCTTTTTGCATGAATCTTTACATTCTACATAGTACATATGCATCTCTATCTAGCGTTTTAACTTTCAATCGGGGTGTTGGGCAATTAGTAGTAGTGATTAGTGTCCACTCCGAAATGAATTAGATTAGGATGGATAGAAAAGAGACATAAGAAGAAAAATTATTAGGTAGAAATGGATGGGATGGATAGAAAAGAGAGATAATAAGAAAAATTAAAAGTTAAAAATGGATTGGGATGAATAAAGAAAGAGATAAAAAGAAAAAAATAAATAAATAAAAGGTAGTCAACGTTCTGCTAATGCGTGAGGTCAACCCGCGCCCACGGATGATAAAAATGCAAAAACCATTCTCTGAGTTGTGGTTTGAAAATGAATCACGCGGTTT